>JH720343.1:233203-548193 GCA_000231825.2 Tetrahymena elliotti 4EA | reverse complement strand
TTTATCCATATGAGTTGAGTAAATAAAAGAATACCGTTTCCTTCATTCATTTTGAAGTTTTTAAGTCTTTTGATAATAAGTTTTGTGTAAATTGGTACAAGAATTGTTTTTTCCTTGAATCCTTTAAAATTGTTGCAGTTATGAACCAATATCTAATTTGTCCATTCATCCCATTTCTTGTTTTCTAATTCTATTCTATCCAAAAATTATTAATGAGTTTCACCTTTCTTAGCTTTTCTCTCACCAATTTTTCTTTCTTTGATCCTTTATTACACAATATTTTAATCTTCTATTTATTTTTTTTACATTTAAGTTGTCGAATCCAGATTTTCTTTTTCTGTGCAAACTTACACTTTTTTAATATGTAAAAATAATTTTTTTTATCAAAACATTTTTAATAAACAAATAAATTACTTTTCTTAAATTTTCTTCTTCTTTTATTCTTTTATTTCTGTTAAATTTTTATAATTAATATTAATTATGTTGTAAAGTTATTCTTTTTTTTAAATATAATTATTACAACAAATAATTTAAATTATTGATCACCAAAATGATAGTATTAAAAAAAACTTTATTCAAAAAGTAAGGAGCGATAAAGAAAAAATATATATTTAATTAGCCTTAACTTATTTATTGTGAATAAATAATAATAAATTTTATAGTTTTTTTTAAGTTTTAAAAATAAGTTTAAATCTGTTTTTTAAGTTCTTCAAATAATTAAATTTTTTTATTTTGAAAAAAGAATAATGATTTTAGTTTAATGCCAAACTTAAAACTGATTTTATTGATTTTGAACTTTGTTATGGTTACGCAACTCTTAAATTAAACAAAACCTTCCTTATTTATTTTTTTGGGCCTACTTTAGGAAAAATGAAATATTTTTTTGTAAGTTTTCGTTAATCTATTATTTTATCTATCTATCTATCATTCATATTTCTCAATTGATATATCCCATTCCTTTTAATCATATAATTTAAAGTCTTCAACTCATATTTTTTAAATTTAATTTTTCATGATAATTTATTTCTTGGCATTTTTTTTAAAGATTAACATTTCATCACTGAATATTACAAAATAAAAAGGTTATTTTTTTTTATCATTTCTTATTCGCCTAGCACTTTTCCTGATGGAATCTACTACAAATCTAAATATAAAAAAAGTTTGATTATTTATTAATCTAATAATTAACCATTATATTATAAACTGCTTAAGATCATGCAGGCTATTTTTAATTTATCTAATTTCATTTTTTTTTACAAGCCCATTCATAACTTCTTTTAACTCATTTGCTTTTTACAGTTATATTCAATCATTCCATTCTATTTATAAAAGTACCTAAAGACAACCATAAAAATATTTTTAGTTAAAGTATTTCAATTTTAATTAATGAATTCATGACTTTATTTAATTTTATATACCATTTTATTTCATAGATAAAATATTTAAACCTGAAAACAAACAAAAATATATGCTTGAAATCAAAAAAATAGATAGATACCTTAATACTCAAAAATTGTGAGGAGAATGTTGACAAGGAATCACCTACTTTTAAAAAAAATTCTTGAGGAATGTATTAAAATTTTATTTCATTCATTTTTTTTATCAAAAATTAAAAAAATTATTCATAAAAACTTGGTCAATAAAAAAATAGAATTATTTGTTTATTTTAGGCTTTTAAATTTATTTTTTGAAGACAATTTTAGTATTTTCAAGACTCTTTTATCCTTAGATTTACACAAAGTTCTTTTTTTTACTTTTATTTTATGCTAGTGAAATTAAAATAAACATCTTTTTTCAGGATGACGATCAATATTAAGACAATAATTTTGATCATCACTTTGTTAATCAAATCGATTTTCTAAAATAAGTTATTATTTTTTAAATGTGTAAATATAAGAAGAAAATAATTAAGTAAAATGAAAAAAAACTTTAAAACATTGTTATTTAATTTAATCAGTCCTTAATTAATGAATGTATTATTTGCCTTACATCTGATAATAACTTATTGATAATTTTGAAACAAATACCAAATTTAAAAGATTCTACTGTACAGTACATAAAAATTTTTATTTTAATCTTAATTTATTACTAAATTTTTAAATAAAAAAAGTATCAAAAATATGTTGATAAAAATTCTTGATATTAAATAATTAAAAACAAATTATCTTTTTAAAAGCAGAATGGAAAAGCTCACATACTTTTTTTTTATCAGGAATACAATATAATGACTTAAATCTGCTTAGAAAATATATTAAAATCTAAGCTATGATTTGTTGTAATATATTATCATCATATTTTATTTTCAATTTTAATTTTAGTTTCTTTGTACTCACTCCATGTTTACACATGAGAAGGATCAGCAATTTCATATATTTTTGGTCTATACCAATTCTCATAATCAAAATCACTTCCTGAATTTTATGGTGAAGCTAATTTTTTAACACGCAAGAATTGTTTTCTTTTAAAAAGATAAAAGTAAAGAGTTTAAAAAAAAACTGCAAGAAATGGAAAACCAAAAAATCCTGATGTAAGTACAAACAAAAGACTTAATGAATAATTATTCATTTCTTCTGTGTAATCTATAACTCCCCATCTATCTGAAAGGTAACTTGAGAATAATAACAATAGGCATCCTGCCAAGTTTAACTAGATAAGATAATCTCCAAATGTTAAATAAGGTACTGAAGGGATAATGGATCTAACAGTAGGGATGAATGCTATATAAGCAAGAGTAAGTGTGGCAATTGTACTTATTCTTGCTGTAAGATCATGATTAGTTGCAAAAATACTCATACATATCATTGATAGAACTAAAATAGGCAAGTAGATAGTGCAAACTATGCCTATTGGTTCTTAATATAATGCAATTTTATAGTCAGCAACAGAATAAAAATGAAGAGTTAACTCCTTATGCTCTGAATTAGTTTTTTTGTTAATGGGGAAGAGAGCTTTATGCTTATTAAAAGCTACTTTGAAATCAAATTACTCTTTGAGGGCATCTTTAGCTATAATCATATTTGAGGTTTCTTCATTCTAATGGAAAAGAAATTTTACTAAATATTACTCGCCCATAATATCAACACTCATTTAAGAAAGTTCAAAATGAAACTAAGCATAGAACTCAGTAAAAGGGAAGTTTTATAGATCGCCCTCAAGAGAAACATCTACTTCATCTCTTATTTTCATTGATATAAAACCATCTTTATTCTTGATAGTAGCATTTTCAGAATTAATCGAAATTTCTTTTGAATAGCCTCTTCTACACTTCAAGCCTATTTTATCATTTAATAGCATATCTATTATTTCCTATGGCCCTTATTTACAATTTATCCATATGAGTTGAGTAAATAAAAGATTACCGTTTCCTTCATTCATTTTGAAGTTTTTAAGTCTTTTGATAATAAGTTTTGTGTAAATTGGCACAAGAATTGTTTTTTCCTTGAATCCTTTAAAACTGTTACAGTTATGAACCAATACCTAATTTGTCCATTCATCCCATTTCTTGTTTTCTAATTCTAATCTACCCTAGAATTACTAGCGGGTTTCACCTTTCTTTACTATTCTCTCGCCTATTTGTCTTTCTATGATCCTTAAATTGACTGTATTTTAATCTTCTATTTATTTTTTTTACATGTTGCTTTGAATTCAGATTATCTTTTTCAGGATAGCTTCCACCCTTTAAATTGTAAAAATGATTTTTAATCCAAACAAATCTAATAAACTACCATAGTTGCTAAAAGTAAAGGTGATTTCAAATTAAAGGTACTTTAATTTTTGAAAAAATTAGGTTTACAATTTTCCAAAAAAATTATTTCAAAAAATCACATTAACTTTGAGCAACTATGGCAAATAAAATTACTTCTTTTATCTTTTCTTCTTTTTTTTATTGTTGTTTAAAAAATTTTTTTAATAATATTAATTATGCTTGAAGGTAAATCTTTCGTTTTAACCACAATTATTATCATTTAACAAGTAATCTAAATTAGTAATCTTCAAAATGATAGTATTAAAAAAACTTTATTAAGTAAGGAGTAACTCTATTAAAAGATAAAACTTTCAAGAAAAAACATTCAGCCTTCACTGAATAAATAATAATTGATTTTATCATTTTTCATGATTTTTGTTTTATTAAATTTTATAACTTTAAATTAGTTATAACCACAAATAACAAGTAATCTAAATTAGTAATCACTAAAGTACCAAAATGATAGTATTAAAAAAAACCTTATTAAGAAGCAAGTAATAACTCTATTAAAGATAAAATTTTCAAGAAAACATTTTTACTCTTCACTTATTTATCTATTATGAAGTTGATTTAATAGTTTTTCATGATTTTTATAAATTTCATAAATTTAAATTAGTTATTCTATTTAAAAAAATGAAGGTCAGGCAATATTTTGAGCTATTTTTATTAAAAAAACTAAATATTTAATTATTTACTAAAGATCCATATGAAATTTAATTTAATTTGACAAGAAGATTTCTAGAAAAAATTGGATTAATGAAATATCGATAAAATTTAATAAATTTTTTGGTAATTTAATTTTTTCTAGAAATATATTTGTCATTGTAAATAATTAAATATTTTATTTTTTTACTAACAATAACTCAAAGTTTTTTCTCAATTTCACCATAAGTACATAAGTAGTCAAATATAAATTATAATTTTTTATAAAATTGAATAATGATTTTAGTTCAATGCTATAACTTAGAACTGAGTTTTATTATTTTAACACAACTTGTAATATTATGTATAAAAAACCTTCTTTATTTGTGTTTTTGGCTTTATTTGGGAAAAGTATGAAATTATTTTAAAATTTTTAGTTATCTATTATTATAAATCATCAATATCTCAATGAGTAAATCCCGTTCTTTTTATCATATAATTTAAAGTATTACTTACATTTTTTTTAATTTTAATTTCTCATGAATATTTATTTCTTGACTTTGTTTTTAAAGCTAGAACAACAGATTCATTACTGAATATTTCATAATAAAAAGGTTAATTTTTTTATCATTTCTTATTCACCCAGCATTTTTCCTGATGTGATCCACTAAGAATCTTAAGCAAAATGTGATTATTTATAATCAAGCATTATATTATAAATTGTTTTAGATCATGCAAATTATTTTTATTTATCTAATTTATATTTTTTTGTAAACACATTCATAAAATGCTTTTAACTCAATTGCTTTTTACAAAAGACATTTTCAATCATTCCATTTTGTTTATAAAAATACCTAAAATATTGTTAGTATCAGTATTTTAATTTTAATTAATGAATAAGCTATATTTCATTTTAATAAGCCATTTTATTTGATAGCAAAAATATTTAAATTTTAATTATCAAAAAACAAACAAAAATACATGCTTGAAAGCAAAAATGAATAATGATGACTGTAAAGTTTTTCCTTTTGTTTATATCCTTAAATGATAAAAACAAATAACTAATAAAAAACCTGACCATATAACATTTTATTTAAGAATCATTCATTTTTCATTTACTATGATTTATGATTTGTTTGGATAATCATGAAGCATTTTAATTGTCATTTATGAAATCAATTATTTATTATTTCAAAGGGATTTTTGCACTGAACTTACTTATGAATTAATTATTAATTTACAAATTGATATATAAAATTGTAATATTGTATGGCACAAGCCTGAAATAGGCAGTACCCTAGGGTACTATATATATATAATTTACAAATTTTTTAACTACAATCTTCCTTATTTTTAAACTATTTTAAATTAATATTTTTTTTTGTTTAGGAATATACTAAATACAATTTTAACCCATAAAATGATAAAATTAAAATTTAGGATGTGCGGCGAGTAGGTAGTGAAGAAAATAAACTTGAATATTTTTATATATTTTAAAAATAAATTAAGAAAATAGATCAAAATAATATATATTTAAATGATTGATAATTTTTAGACAAAATAGAATTAAATTATGATTTATTAATTAATTTACAAATTTCGATAAATTAAGAAGTGATTTAGACTTTTTTTTTCAATATTTTATCGAAGATATAATGTAAAAATTTTTGCTTAGAAATTATTGTTTAATATGTTTTTTTCTTTCATTCATAATGTTCTTAACTGTAATAGCTTTAATTTTATAGACTTTAATCATTAAATTAATAATTTTAATCATCACCATCATCTACATTGTCATATTCATCTGAATTTTCATCATCTTCTTCTTCTTCATTTACATATTCTTGTGAAATATCTTCATTTTATATTTCATCATAAGAATTATTTTGACCAGTTTATGCAAATGATGAACTCTTCTTAAATAATTATTGAGATTAGTTAGGACTTTGGTTATCTTTACTTATGAAGCTACTATTGCTTGATCCTTAAACAAATAGACTTCTTTAGGCTTTTAGTTTCTAGGATTAATTATTTTGGAATGTTTTTGTTGGAGTTAAACTCTTTGAAGAGAAAAATTTCTATTAATTTTCACCTAAAATTAAGTTGGTACTTTAATTTTATGTAAAGGTTTCATTAAACTCATATTAACTTTCTGGAACATATTCTAAGATTTGATCATCTTACTAATCTCCTTAGTGGCTATCATTATCTTCAGCTTCTAATTCATCAATATCTTATTCTATTTCTGACATTTCTTCTGAGCTGGTTTCCTCTTGGATTTATTAATGGACATTATTAACAAAGAATATGGAAAATTTTTTTCTTTGCTTTTCTTTATTATTAAGTTTTTTAATATATCTCTCATCTTAATGGAGATTATGCTAAATGACAAAATATAAAATCATTTTATCAACCATGTAATCACATACTCTAGAAAGGGCAATATCAAACAAATCGAGTTATTTCATGTATTATTAAATAAAAGGGATTTTTTTATTAAAATATTTCAATGATTTATTTCTTAAAATACTCATGGTTGTACCAAATTTATATACAACTATTTAGAATTAATGGCTCCTTGTAAAATATGATACCTTCATAATTAATTTCAGCTGTACATTTATCACTTTTTCAAAGAAATACATTACATTGTCATCTTTCAAGACAATAAAATTTTTCTTTTATTTCTTTTTTTTCTATAAACGGGCCTGCTGTTGAATACTTAAATTTTAGAAGTTAGGAAGCTATGCATCTTAAGCAATATTATTTGAATTCATGTTGCTAATCTTTTGTTAGCTGGATTGTGAATTGTTATTTGATGATTATAGAGAATTCATCTTATTCTTAGTTTTATCAATTGATAAATTTTTTTCTTAATTTTACATTAATTCTAAGAAATTTGAGTTTTTAATTTTATGGATCAGAAAATATGCTAAATTTTTAAGTTCTGAATAACTGACTTTCGAACTCATATAATTTGTTTAAAATCTATAAAACCCCTCAGCAATAAATAAGTTTAGCAGCTCACGAACATTAACATTGAATTTTTTGATGCTTCTTTTGTTGATTATGACATTTTAAACAGTAAAAGAAAAATTAGATGTCATAGTGTAAGGAATACTCCTAAAAGAGTGAAAAAAGTATTATAAAAGCTATACTCTTGTGGAGAGTTTAACATCTTTATTTAAAAATAATATAGACTCCTAAAGATCAACACCTACTTCAATTACACTCTCATTTTATTAATCCACTTTGATGTAGTCATGAAATAGTTATTCTTAAATGCTAAGTTTATTACTACCAAAAAATAGAACTACTTTAAAATGTTTATCATCAGTTCTGAATTCGCACTAACTCAAGAAGTTAGACCATATTTTTATTTCTATGAACCTAATCAGATTATCAATGCGCTCATTCGGACATCCAGTCATGTATGCTATATCCATTTCTTCAGTAATTTATAACATTTTTTACTATAGAGTAACTTTTTCAAATTACTTTGGCTTCATAAAATCAACTAAGGCAATCAAGTTTCTTTCTCCAATAATTTTTTATTAATTCTATGAAATTATTTGTTTGAGATTTTTCTTAAAAAAACCTTTATCTGAAGTATTATCAAAACTTGTTTGTCCTTAGTTACCTAATTAAGGCTGCTTGTTTCCAGCTTTAGTTTTAAAAAACTATAAAGCCCTCTACACAACTTAGTTTGGTTGCTTCTGTTAAGTACTATTAACTTATCCTGTTTAGCTTCTTACCCTGACAGAGTTATCTCCTTCTTCAGCTAAAGAACTGGAGTGAGTCAATTGAAATTAATTTATCCTTGAAATCTAGCTATTCATTTTCAGCTTGTTTGTACTTCCACCTAATTTTTTCAGAGAGCTGAGCATCGGATTTTAAGTTAAAGGTAAATCTTTAAAGATGTTTCTTGCTTTATCATTAGTTTAAATGAGAGATTTTGATAAATCATTTTAATTCTATTAAGCCAATAAATCTTTACTTTCTGAAATACTTTTATCATTTATCTAATTTGCTTCTTGAAGATTTTTTTCCTGGTTTTTTTAGTCATTTTCTTATTCCTTGTCTTTATTTTATTCTTAGATAAATCTTTCTGATACAATTTATTTTGGGGAAATTTTGGGTATTTCATCAATAGATTCCAGATCCTTTTTATCAATAGAAAGCTAAATGCTCTTGTTAAGAGGACTAAATATTTTCTTGGAATTGATTAAACTTTGATTTTGATCTTCTAAAGAATTGCTGGATGTAGGATTTTGTTATGACTATCTTAATTGCAATTACTATTCATCAAGTTTAAATGTTAATCTTCTTTATCCCTTTCTTCTTGAGGATTCTAACATTCTTGAAATTAAAGATGGAGATTCAATATTTTTTTAATAACCTCTTTAAAAACTAATTTTTGAGCTATTAGAAGAAGTTGGAGTATATTCATCATTGCTTCTTGGATTAATAAGATGTATTGACTTTTAGCTTCCACTTTTATTCGTTCTTTTTGAACCTTCTCCATCTTTTGATTCTTCATCTTCTACGCTGATTAGCTTAATAAAACTCACTTTCTTCTAATTAGATCTCTATTATGGAATTTCTAACAAATTTTATTAATTTTCTTATGAATTTTATTTTTATTTTTATGTGGAATCATTTAAGTTAGAATTTATATTTTTGATATTTTAACTGTCTTAAGTATCATTAGACTTTGAAGTTTATTATTAGTCTTATTATATAAATAATTGCTACTCTTACTAAAGATCTACATTATTTACAATATTTTTTGAGAACTAAATGTTTTATTCGCTTTCTTTTCTGGGAGATGTCACCTTTTTTTGTGAAATTTATCTTTTTAACAAAAAATTTTCAATTGCATTAGTCTGCAGGATACTTTTTCTTTTATTCATATTCCTAGGAGAGGTAAAATCAGATAGAGGAGATTACTTAAGACTATCTGGAGAAGTTTAAGAATCATCTGTATTCTTTAACTTCGTAATTATAGAGCTAAGGAATCTATTTTTAGATTGCCTTTATTATGTACTAGGAATATATTAGCTCTATTCACTATTATTTTTCTGTAATTTTAATACATCTGGAGTTGACATTCTATTTGAATACTAGTTGACACGATTAATAAAAGAAAGATAACTATCAAAGGGAGGAGTTTTTTTGTTTTCATAGAAGAATCTAAGCTTAGTTGAAATATTACTATTTAAAAAATCATAACTACAATCAATGAGTTCACTATGTGAAATTTAACTAAGAAGTACTCTTTATGTTTTTGGTATGTAAATTTAAATATCCCAACATTTTAAGATAAAATCTTTTTTGACTGTTATCAACACATATTCACTATTAGCCATTTTTCTGACATACTAACCAATCACTCTTGATTTTTATAAGTAAGATTCTAAAAACCCTTTGTTTGTATTTGTAAGGCTTTACTTTCCATCAGAAAAATCATGCCTTGAAATAATATTCTTCAAGACTCTTAGGTCTTAGAATATGTTGTTTGCTCCTTCATAATCATTCTTTCTCTCTTAATTTTAACTATCATCTAAAATTTTATTGTTTTCGCTTAATCCTTATTGACTTCTATCAGTAGAAATACCTTTTTAATCTTTTTCTTTATCATTTAATGTTGATTATGAAATGCTTTTTTAGGAATCTAAAATAATTGATTCTTCAATAGATTACTCTTAAATTTTGAAGGAAACTCTAGGAGATGTGTAAGCTGCTTATTGATCATTATCATTTTGTCTAGTTTTTTTAAGAATGCCATGCTAATTCTGCTAATTTGATTAATTTTAACTATCATTTTAGCCTTTAGGTTTATCTACAAAACTAACCTTTCTAGACTGTTTCCTGGTGAAAACATCTTGTTTAGCTTATTTATCACTATCTTGTGATTTCTAAGAATCTAATGATTCAGTTCTTTTGAACAAGTTTTCTAATTTGTTTTTTTCTTGTTTATTATTAACTTCTTTGCTGTTGCCATTGTATGAAGACCTCATAGGTACAGGTTATTTTTTATCTAAATCTTTATTTGTGTTTAATATACTACTATTAAAGAGAGATTTACTATTATTTATTTCAGCCTTAACTTCTTTTTTTGTTTTCAGAAAGTTCATCATAGGAGAAATCCCCAAAGAAGAAATATTTTTTTGAAGACTAAACTTGGAGTCATTTTTTATGTCATAATTTTAGATTGTTTAACTTGGCAATTTTATTTATGAATTCTTATTTTCTCCAATAAAATTAATTTTATTTTGCATTAGTCCCATATCTTACAATTTTGAAGAAAATGTTAACATAGATTCTTTACTTAAATTTACCTTTGGAGATTTATCAATTTTCATACTTGTTAAAAGTGGAGATTTTAATTTAGAGCTATTTTATCCAAAATTAAATTTTTAATCAGATTTTTTTATATTAGGTGATTATGTATTGCTATTTTTTGTTAATTACTCTTAAGAAATAGATGAATGAGAAGAATCAGAATTTGAGCTCGATAAGCTTTCTTATTAGGATGGAAAAATTGTTTACAACACCTTCTAATTTTTGCAAGGAATTTACTTCATCTATTACTCAAAAAATTAAGATTTTCTTTTTTGATTAGACTATTCTTAGCCTTAATTTAAACTTTTTGTTTCTATAAATTAATCCTTCTAAAATAAAGAATTTATCTTGGAAAATAAGGAAGGCCTTGAACTTCTTACAATTTATGCTTAGGCTGAAATAGAATTGACAGGAGATACTGTATGATTTTCTATAGAAAGCTACTATGCCTACTATCTCAAAGCCCTTTATTTAATTACATTTGATAGTCTTTACTTTTGCAGTTATTCGATTAATTTTGATTATTAATTTTCCTTTTTAAATTGTTCATACAATTTTGACTACTGATCTGTCATTAATATAGGAAAAGCTCCAAAAAGACCTCTAACTAATCTTATTCTAGTTGAAATCAATTTAATTACTTAAGTTATATCTGTTCTTGTGAATCTCTTTTTTAAATTCTCAGTTAACTCTTTTTTTGTATCCATCATAATAAGGTCTTAAAATGAGAAAACAAATTTAATTTATTTTGTTTTTGAGCTTATAGGCTAGATAATTAACAAAAATACATACATCTACTCATAATTAAGTTATGGCCTTTTCATGATATAAAATTTAAGAGTAGAGATACACTTCCCATAAAAATTCATATTCATGCAAAACTGATAATCTTTTGAGTGATAATAGCTATGAATTATTTGAAATAAATTCTTAAAATGAATCTAAAGAAGAAAAAAATTACTTCAGCAAATCAGAACTATTAGATATAAGATGCTCCTTAATAGATTTTTGAGAAGAAATGATGATGGTTTTGATACTTAATTCTTTGTTTATCTTAATGATTGGCTTTGTTCCTGTAAAACCTTACGCTTCAAAGAAAAATACATTTTAAATTTACTTAATTTAAAAATTTTTAGAAGCTTGAAGATCCAAATAAGCATACCTTTCTTAATCCCATTTAATTAATCTAATAATTATATTTTATATTTTTAATGGAAGCTATTTAATACAGAATTTTTTTTATCTTTCTAAATCGTAAAAGTAAATCTAAAACTGCTCTACTTTGCTGTTGACATTCCAATCATAATGGAAGTTAATTCTCATTCTATTTACTTTTCCTATTGTAAGATACCATTCTCGCCTTTTTTATAAAAATCTCTAAACTTTGAAAGGGTAATATTTTTGCATTTGCTGGAAATCATTGTCTTGTAAAAACTAATCTACATTTTTAAAGAATGTGTTAATATTCATAATATAAACCCTAAAATTTTACAGTTAGAATTCGTCTTTTGTCTATCTAATTATTTACTACTATCTTCTTACATTTATTCCTCATTAATATCTTATTGGGCATCATTATTTAGTATAGGTAATCCGTCGGAATTTAACTTTTAGGTTTTCTTTTTGCTAGTTAAATCATGTAATTTATCTTCTTCAGTATCACTTTCATAATTATGATAAACAGAAAGAGCCACTCTTTTATTCTTACCATGCTCTTAATAAACTTCATTAAAGTTGTTCATAAACAAATTATAATATCCTTTACTAAGTTCTTCTGAAACAGCAGTCCCATCAAATAATGATTTTTATTTAATTTATCTAAAAATAATTCTATAAAGTTCCAGATTATAAGCTAGATTAGAATCCCAATCAGCAACCAGTATCTTTTAACCAAGTGCTATTGTATCTTTAAAGATTATTTTTTGCTTATAGATTTTAGACAAATCTGATTTATCAAAAGGAGTAAATCCAATTTAGTTATTCAAAAAGTAAAGTAGCTATAATTTTTACTTCTTGTTCATTTCTCCAAAAATAATAAATTTATTTATTTAAGAGCTAAAAAGCTTATAATCTCCTTGGCTGTAGTAAGGCTTTAACTACTCTTATGAAATCTCAATAGGAGGCAATAGATTTCTTTATTACAAATTTTAGTTAAGTTATCTAGCAGAAACATAAAAATAATAATTATCTTTAATATCAAATTCCCCATTTTCATTGAATAGATTACTGAAAATAACCTCTTGTTTTATCACTAGCTTGACAATAATTAAATAGTGTGAATCCTTTAGTTAAGTTTTAAATTTAAATATGATTAAAATTAAATTAAAAATTACTTGATTTTTTTTGAGAAAAGATAGGATGAGTGATGGTGATGATTTTGTGTAAATATTTAATGCATTTTATATTAGGCTTTGAGTTTCTTTAATATGACTAAAATAGCTGAATTATATCTGTTTTTATAAATTTTATTAAGTGAATATTGTTTTTCTAATTTTAGAGTTGGCAACTGAAATATTTTTAAATGATTAATTTGTTATTTATTAAAATGTTTTTTCTAAATTCTAGTCTTGCCCTTAAAGCTCTTCTGTTTGAAGATTTAAATTAAAGATACTTTAAGGACTTTTTCTTTCAAGAGCAGATTATTTTTCATTGTTTTCTTAATTATTGATTAACGATGATTTCATTGATTTGAATTCATTATTTCTAATTAGCAAATTAGCATTAAGCTGAATTTTTTGATTTTAAGACCTATAAGCCGAACTAGGATAATCAAAAGGAAAATTTGATATAAATAGTGGTTGCATGCACTCCTCATCAGGGAACTCTGTTAAACCAGCTTTAAATCTTAAATATTATTTTCTTAGATAAGTTAAATGCTTCAAAAAGTACCGATAATATGACTCGCTATTAAAGTCTTAACAAAAACTTCTTCCAATTTCTTTTTGAACATAAATAAAAGAAAATCTCAAAAAAGAAGTTATCTTATCCTTCAACCCCTGAATTTCATGTAAATCAATGAAAGATAATATTTTCTTTTTTCTTTTTTAAACAATAATCTATGCATCTGCATTCTTAAATGTGGTAAAATATTATGCAAGACCTCCAAAAAGCTCAAAATTTAAACTCAAATTTTAAAACTAACTTCTTAAAATTTTAAGTTTTCTGTTCACTGAAGAATCACTAGTTTCAGGATAAGGTGAAATAAATTCATCATCAATGCTCTTTTAATTTGATATCTAATTCATAGTCAAGGATTTTTAAAAGGTATCTATGCTCTGCTTGACATCACTGTTGGAAGATTTACTAATTTCTTCAATGTGATCAAGTTAAATGTTTTATAATGTTTAGAGTTTTTACTTTAAGTATGGAGATTTATTCATTTCTTAGTCTAATTTATTCTGAGATGCTAAAATTTAACTCTCATTCAAACTATTTCCTTCATTTTCACAGAATCCTAGACTTTTTACTCTTTTTTTAAGTTCTTAAGTTGTGAATTTAATTTCCACTGGAAACTCCTCATCTAGCCCTAGCATTTCTTTATTTGTTACATCAATTAAATGGTTTTCTTCTAAATATCTTTCCATCTCTTTAAAGACTAATGGCCAAACGGTGACTAGAAGGCTCCTCTCTGCTATAGGATGTTCCATCATCCCTCTTGTGAGATTAATTGGTATATATATTTTTTAATACTAACCATATTAGATGACTAATTCTACTTCAACATCTGAGCCTTCATCCTTTTCTATAATATAATCATTCGTATGACAATTTTTAGAAGATTCTGATTCAGAATTATTTCTTTATCTTGTGCTGATGTTAAATTTATTATTGTAAAGATCTTCATCATTATCATTATTTTTCTGGAAATTTATTGATAATCTTATCCTCTCAGAAACACCATCTATCAACATAAAGTATACTATAGGAGGATATGATAAAGAGTAATTAAAGATGTTCACTCCTTTTATTAATCCACTAATGCTATTAATTAATTTATCTCTAACTTCATAAGATTTATTAGTTTCTTCTAACAATTTAAAAAGAGTAACTACTTTTTTTTTCTCCTCCCCTTCATCAATGTTATCATAAATACTAAGATTTGACATTATATTTGCTTGAGTTTTGAATTTTAAACTTTGATTAAAATATGAAATGCTTTTAATCTATTCTTTACTGAGTTGTTTAAGAGGTTGCTTTCCACTGGTTTAAAGCTGAGGTTATTTGAAGAGGCCATTTTATTTACTAAGAGCTGAAGAAACTTCTAAGCTGCTAAAAGATGGAATGCTCAGCTTTGTTCTTTTAAGATCAAGATTTTTTGGGACTTTTAACTAAATATTTATTCTTCTTGAAATATAATTTGGTGTAGCACTTGAAGAAATATTTGAATTCTGTAAATCAAAAAGAGGAGAATTTATACTCTGTTATTAATATAAATTATTAGGCTCAGATAATTGTTTCACATAGCCATTTAAATCATTTAATATCAAATTATTCTTTGATGAGCTGGCTTGTTAGTCATTAGCATATTGAGAGTTCTTTTTAATTTGCAGTTGATGCTACTGCTAATTCCATTTCTTTTAAACTTAGATCTGACCTTCACTCAAAATTTGATCTCCATTAAAATCTATTGAATTTCGAGGTTAATCTTTGAAGGTGGTATTAATACTAATCTCTTTTGGCTATTGGATTTTGGTTGCTTATTATTTACTAAACTTATTTTTTTAAAGAAAAGGAAAATTTGAAATAACATAATCTTCCATCTTGATTAAATCGCTATCTTATTATTCAGTTGGAGTATCTTACTAAATTGTAAATATTACATTGTTATTACTATTCTAATTCATATCGGGGTTATCAAAGCAGTTTAATTATTTCTCATCTAATTCATCTTTCACTTAAAACTTTTTTTAGTTAAAAATTTGTAAAAAAATTGTTAAAAATTAAAAATTAATAATAATATTTCTTACTAGCTGATTAAAATTGATTTAGTTAGACTTAAATTGGGTATTTTTTGGACTTCCAGACTGAGAATAGAATGCTGAGTTCTATATAATACTGCTTCTTTTTGAATACTAGTCTTCATTTTTCCTTTTTTATGAAAAAAAATGTTAAAATGAAGTAGTTTTTAAAGATTATTTACTTGCTCGGTTTGGAGAATCTTGACTTCTTTGCATTTGAAACATCTGTTTAGTTTATCTTTTAGCCATAATTTTCTCCTTTAGATTCTTGCTCAGGAAAATAATTTAATAAAATTTATTCATTAGCACGTTAAATTTCACTTTTAAGTTTATTAATCTATGATTTCTTTGAGAGACTACAATTTTCATCCTCCTATTCCTAATTAGAATTTAAAGAAACTTCTTCATTCTAATTTTGAGACTCATCAATTTATTTATCAATAGAAAGCTACCTTTAAAATATTTAGGATTATTTATTCATCTAATTTTAACTGCTCAATAAATTGAAGCTTGAAGGATCTTTTATTTTTTTGAAACTCTTTAAAGCAAAGAAAGAACCATCTTAGGAAAATCTCTTTGAATCTTACTAATCTAGCAGCATAGAAGCATTTTCTACACACTTTAAAAGAGTTTCATCTTCTTTAAACTTGCCTATAATACTTTTGATAGATATTTTATTTTTCTATGAATCTTATTTTCTCTCATTCTCTATCACTTCATTCAATTTTTTTAAAAACTCTATCTCATTTAAAACCATTTGTAAAGCTGATGGTTGATTTTATTTTACAGAATTTATTGACAATAAGTTCTCTAAAAAATAATCAGATTTACTTTTAGTGCTTATTGTTGTAACTCCCTTTTCTGATTATTCATTTAAAGGGTATGAATTCTTATTATGTTTATTATTCTGAGAGCTAGAAGCATAGTTTTAAATCTACAATTATAAATTATTACAACTAGCTGTATTTTATAAATTATCCTATCTATTGAATTTTTATACTATAGAACTTTTTGGCCTTTACAATAATTTTCCTGTTTATTTTGTTCTAATCTATATCTAATTATTTATTGTGGTTTCTTTATTACTTTTGGGTATTTATTCTTCAGATTTTTAGTTTGTATTTTTAAAATAATTTAAAATATTATTATTATGATTACTATTTAATAAATAAGAAAGACTATTATGTTATTCTCCATTATTAGAATGTTATGAAATACTTCTTTGAGGAATTTTAGTTGCAGATGCAGTCTTAGGACGTACTCTTTAGTTGCTAGATAGAGATCTAAATTCTTTGGTTAAGTTAGTTGGCTTTTACTAAAAATTTTGCATTTCATTTTTAGCTTCACTTCTTTAGATGAGCATATTTTAGTCATTAAATTCTATATAGGCTTAATTTTTTGTATCAAATTGATCAGCTCTAACTTTAAAATTAAGTGTACTATTTAACAAATTTGTACTTTTAGTATTCTGAGCATAATTTTAACTGTTAAAGCTAGCTTATAATTTTTCTGCAAAAGAACTTGGATTTTTAGGTGTCGATTGACCTGATGTAAGTTTTTCCTAACTTGTTTAGCTTTTTCTGTGTGATGATAAGAATCTGTTTCTCATTCTTGAACTTTATTAATTTTTTCTACTTATATTAGTACTTCGACTATACCTTTTTCTATTAATTAACTTATCTTATTCTTCTAATATGTAAAACTTTTCACTTAAGTTGCTCTTATCTCTGGAACTGTGAAGAGGGATTTAAGAAAATAAATTCTAGGATACTTATATAAATTTTTTGGCAAAAGATGGAGAATGGGTGTTTTAAGATTACAAACCAAATTGTTATTGGCTGGAGAAATGAGAAGAACCTTATGTAAAATTAGTAGTATTTGGAGATAGTATTCTGTTATTAAGCTTTTCATTTTAAACTAAATCTATATATTAAGTAGATTCTTAATTAAGCTATTCAAAGTTGATTCTAGGCACTAGATTATTTTAATTTGATGTTTCATTACTAGTCTACTTGCTTAATTATATCTCTTAATTAGAACCTATACCATTAACATAACTCGGTTATTTAGAAAGGTTGAAGCTTGGAGGTTGATCAGATACTTGATTTATAAAATTACTTTAATTGGGACTCAAAGAAGATTTTCTAAGCTTATTTGCACGATTATAGTGTATTTATCTTGCTTAAATTTAACCACTGCGAGCATTATGAACTTACTAAACCTATTCCTATTAGTATAATTATTGGTTTTCTAAATTTTCTTCTTGTTAAAACAAATTATATTCATAGTTCACTCTTAACTTAGGCTATGAGTAATTACTTATTTATTTGAATAATTAATCTCTATTAACAACATTAGCAAAATTTCTTGTTGGAGAAGATGATTGTTACTAATTATGTAACGATACAGAGCTTTTTCTTGATCTTTATTAAGTAAGCTGAATTTAATTATTTTTTTCAAATAATTGTTAATGAGCTGAATTCTATCTGCTATTTTTGGGAGAATTTAAAGTTGATTAGGATGCTTATGCTTTTGTGGTTTTCATTTAGATAATAGCTTTATTAAAATAATCAGGTCTCTAATTAAATTGTTAAAATGATGGAGAAGATATTTACTAAGAAATAAAATCAGTTTAAGCATTACTTCTTTCTGTTTAAGAACCATCAATTAATTTATTTACTTCAAATTATTTGAACTAATCAATTTTAATTTTTGTATATCTTTTTCTATATTTATTACTACTACTTTCTGTTTTTAAAGCATTTTATAATGGATAATCCTATTCTGTGTTTAGTGTTTTTTGCTAAGTTTGGAGAGTATTGAAATGTTAATATTATTCTTAATTCCCCTAAGTGTTTAATGTAGAATAAGTTTATCTTTTTTATGTATCTAGAACTATTATATTAGGTTCGCTAAATCTAGGCTCAGTAAATAAATACCCTCCTTATTAACTTCTCTCACTTTCCAATTAAATTGGATACAAATTTTAATTTTCTTATGTTTAGTTATCACTAAAACTGTCTTGCTTCTGATTTAATTCTATTTACTCTTGGTTTTAAATATCATTTTATTTTTAAGGTAAATTTTGAGAATTCTTAGCAGAATTAATCTAATCCTTTGTACCAAAAAAGCTTTAAGATTCTTAGTCCAATAGCTTCTAAATGAATTTCTTTTTTCCTTAATTGTTTCTAAAGTTTAAATTTTTTTATTGCTATTATTATGACTATTCTTAAGGCTTGAAGAAATAAGATATATTAGTTACATTAGGTCTTGATGGTGAGAGCTTTAATTTCTTTTATCTTTATCTGGTTTCATAGTCTTTCTATTCTGAATGGTTGTTTCTTTACAGTTAATTGATTTCTATACCATTTTCAGTTTTTAATTTTTCAGCAAATTATTTGATAAAATTTTATGATAGGATAATGTTTTTTGAGGGAGATATAGTTTGCTTAATTTCTTCTTTTTTTGAATTATTACCAGAATTATTTTTTGTATTTAATCTTACCATCTATAAATCATTCTAAATTTAGTCGTTCATTTAAATTTATAGATCTTATTTTTACAAATTGTTCAATGAAATATATTTCTAAGAATTTTAAAAATTAACTTTAAATGAAAAATTTAGCTTATTCAATGACTAAGTGTTTTTTTAATTATAATTATCCAACTATCCTTTAGCTACTTACGAGGCATCTAATTCATTAATAGAATCATTTAATACTTTTTGAAAATCATTTATTATGCTTCTAGAATTTTAGTTGACTTTTATTGATTCTTCTTTTCTTTTTTTGATTTGCTACTAAATTTGTTCATTTTTATTGATAAAATGTTTTAAAGAAAATATATTTGAGTCTTTGAGCATAGGATTTGTTTATTTTATTGTTTAAGATAAATCTACATTTTGAGTATCATCCACTCTATTCATTATTTTTAATTATGAATCAATAGGTATATGCTATAAAGTTATTATTTTATTTGTTAAATTTTTTTGTACTTTGTCAACAGCAGTTTGACCAATCTAATCATTGAAATTAATATATTAGTTAGTACCCAAAGAACTTTCTTATTTAGCATGACTAAAGTCTTTTCCTTTCATCTCTTTTAAAATATCTTGAATATCATTACCAAGTAGCATATTTTTAGTATTTTCATTGCTTTAAGATAAAACTTAAGAAATTTTATCACTTAAATTTTGAAATTTTGAAATTATTTCATAATTTTTTGTTTTTTGTGCAGTATCCTCTGAAATTTTACTAATAAATTTAGTTATTTACTACTTAACAGATTATCCATAAGAAGTACATTCAGCATATCTTTAAAGCTTCAAAAGACAGCTACACTTTTTAGATTTTAAATAAAAAATAACTAGCTCATATTCCCAAACTTTTTATTGATTGTTTAGATACTTGTCTAAAATACTCTTTTCTAACAAATTATCTTATCTGATTTTGATAGAAATATCTAAGTTTTCTAAAGAATCCTTCAGTTATTTTAATTCATATTGAATAATCCCTAACGTACCAAATAATTAAGAAACATAAAAATTTAAGAGACAAATATTAGTATTATTTTATTATTGCTCCTAAATTCTTTTAAGATTGAAATTAGAAAAGAATAGTATGATATTGTTTCGAAATTTTTTTTAGATATTTTCAACATACACATAATCATTTATTTCTATGCATTAAAACAATTCTATCATAAGATAAAATACCAATAAAGCTCTTCCTCTGATATCAGACTCCAATAAATTTATATATTTTTCTATAAACTATCTACAGAAAGCTATACAAGCATTAGCTTGATTTATGATTTTGTTCTAATCACTTTATGATTATTTATTTTTCACTATATAAAAACTTTTAATCTTAAATACTTCTATGTACAGGGTGAAAAGACAAGCATTTATATCTTATTAGTCCTATTAATAGTTTAAATTTTAAATACAAATTTTTAGCCTTTTAAAATTAAAATATGTATTTTACATTTTCCAATCTTGTAAGATATATATTTTTTTAAACATCTAGATAATCAACAATTTTTTATTTATCCTTGAAGAGCATCAGAAGCTCTATTTCGAGATATACGATTTCTAATATTTCTTATGGATTAAAGTTTAAAGTAAGCTGAAGCTTTTTTGATATCTTAGATTAAGATTTATCTCTATTTTTCTCATTCATTTTTACTTTTAGCCATAAATTTATCAATGAATATCTGAAATGTTAGAAATTAGAAGATTAATTATTAATCAATAAACAAAAAAATAGAAACTATTTAAAAAAAATTAACTATTACTGCAGCAGCTTTAAACAATCTTAAATTCTTTAAAATCAAATTTTAATAGTCACAAATTTTAAATCCATTTTTCTTCACTTAAATAAATACCACTAAAATACTCTAGTAAATATTTGATCGTTATTAGAATTTAATTAATTTAAAATCGACATATTTCTAATAACAATTTTATTTCAATTTCTTATCAAATTAATGTTCCCTCCATATTAAAAATTTGAATGTCAGAATTAACACGAATCATTCCACTTAAGATCTCTATTTTTCTGCTTTATTTTAATTTTTGTATAACAGTAAATGAATTTTCTTCTGAAATTTTCATCGCTTAAGGTTTAATTTTAACATATGTCTATGATTATAATTTTAAAAGTTAAACCTTTTTTTTTAATGTGAAAACATTCGACTTATATTTCTTAAAATTTGTTAATAAAGTAAAGTGATCAAGGCATATTATATTAATTTTAAAATACAATTTTATTAAAATAAAACCTTCAAATAACTGAGACTTATTCTTTAAGTAAATTATTTTAAACAACAATTAAATTTATTTGGGTTCAGTTTAGATAGAAAAAATTAGCAAAATGAAAAGAATCAGAAAAATTTTTTAATTTTTAATTAAATTAATGAATGAATCAATCAATCAAAAGTGAAAAGATTAAAATTATGAAATATAAAAAAAAATTGATTTTGAGAAAAAATCATTTAAAACATTATTTAAATTTAAAACAAATAACATAAAATAAGCATGAAGTATTAATGATAAGAAAGAATAATTTATTGTTTTACTATTTTTTTGGTTTTTTGATCAAAGCTCCCTAAATGCAAATTGGTTACAGCATGGGCATTTATTTTACTGTAAGAGCCAGGTTTTAATACAACCAATATGATAAATATGTTTGCAATCTAATTATAAAGAAATTTATCCAACTTCATAATTGTCTAAGCAAACAGAGCAGATGTCTTCATGCTTTTTACAAAATTCTTCAGTTATTGCAAATTATCTTTTATTTATAAGATTCTAGAGCTATTAATCTGTTAAGCCCTTTGATTGCATAAGTATTTTTACAATAAAAAGGATTAATCTTGCTATCATAATATATAAAATATGGTTGCACAAAGAGACTATTTATTAATCATACTCTTAATATCCAAAAAATAAATTTTTTAGGAAATATAAGCCACCTATTCCATAATTTATCCAAATATATTTAGAGATATAACAATTGTAGTAATACACTTTTGTTTTCATGAATTCTTCAACATTTACTATTAGTTCATCAATATTTCTTGTTTTGTTGAGAACAGACCAAAGCATAGCCATCATAACAATTTTAGGAATAACAATTAATACATTTTACAAGCAAATACTGACAAACCAAGTAGTTCCCATATAACTTTAGTTGAAGAAGTAGTCTTCCAAGTTATTTAATTCAGCAATTAATAAATAACTCAAATAAAAATTTATAATTAATGCTATTTTAAGCTAGAATTGAAGCATTTTCATGTTATAAATAGGAGTATCATAAGTCTTAAAACAATCTATCTATTTTTATACAAATTTAACTTATTCTTCACTACTTTTTGTAAACAAAACTTCCAAAACTTTATTTTTAAATTTATCCATTTCTATTAAATTATTTTTTTCTTTTTACAAAAATTTAAGAATTAATTAATTTCAAAATTGTCTTAATATTATTGTATGTGGATTAATCTGAAGAAAGACGCTTTGTATTAAATAGCTAGCTTCTATCTATTACTTAAATTCCTTTATAAATTTACATATACTTGGTTCATAATTTTTATCATAAAATCATTTCTAAAATTAAAAAAATTTTGGAAAAAAAACTACTTTGAGAGAAATTAAAATTTACAAAATAAATATTTAAATTATATATTTGCTAAAAACAATATTCTAATATAAAAATAAATGATATGTAACTAGATTTAATTTTTTTATGTAAATAGATATTTCAGTCTAATTGTGAAATAATTTGATTCATAAACTCTAACACTGGTTTAGGGAACCAGCATCTCATTGAGAAAGGGTTATTTCCTTCTAGCCATACAACATGTGAACCTCTATCAGTTTCCATTAAAATAATATTAGGGTTTACAAGCGCTTCATCTCTGGGTAAAGCTTTTTGGTGAGCAATATCATCATCGCTTGCACTTAGGCACAAGAGAGGAACACTAACATTTAAAATTTCATTAATACAACCAAATTTTCTGTAATAAGTGTCAACAGTTGGATATCCATAGAATTTAATTGTAATGTTATTATCAAATTCATACAAAGTTGAAGCATTCAAGGCTTTCTCCATATTGATTCCCCACTCTTTAGGAGCTAGATCAAAAGTATGCTAAACTGATTTTAGCTTATTAGCTAATAATCTTGCCAAAAACCAATCATAAATAGTACCAACAATAAACTTAGAAGAGATATTCATGCAGTAAGGGTTAGCAATAGAAGCAGCTGCTTTAATTATAGGGTCACTGCTAAACTTTCCAAGATAATTAACTATTTAATTAGCCCCATATGAATGACCGATAGCAACTATATGCTATTTTAAATTTAATATAAATTAGATTTCTAAAAGCTAAAAATAAATAAAATTTCAAATCAAATGCTCCAAGATGTTTTGCAAAATAAAACTTGATGCAAAAAAATATTTCATTAAATCCTTAAATTTCTTCAAAACGGAAGTGAATTCAGTGCTTCTTAGAGTGTTGATGAGGTCATTTACAAAAATTTTAATTAAAAATAAATGAGAAACTTATTGAAATATTTACACTCCAAAATTTACAATTGTAAAGATTTAGATTTAAATTATTTAATTAATAAAAACTTGTTCATATCAATAAATAAACTAATTACTTTAAATTCAGGATATTGCTTTTTGATATACTCAATAGTCAATCTTAAGTCACTAATTAAGTTAATGTGATCTTTTGTTTTTTCGAAGCTTAGATCATGACTAAGCAACCTATAATTGTAAATAACTGATTTATATCCCTAAGAGAATATGTGATCAACTAGTTAATGGATATAGGTATCAGCATCTCCACCTGTGAGTCCTGGTAAAACAAAAAATAAAACATCTTCTCTTTTTAATTATCTTTTGTTTAAATCTTCTGGCCAAGAAACACTAATGCCTTCAATCTTTCCTTAGGGATCGATAACTTTTTCTCTGCTAAACTTCAAGTTTTTCTTTAATCCAACAAACATTTAAAATGCTAGCAACTATACGAAACTCTATTAAAATAAGAAAGGAGGCTAATATCTTTAAGATTTAATACTAGGACAATTTTCAATAATCTTTTAATTCTTAGAATTCATCTGATAGTAAAGCTTTGCTTTATTTTTTGTAAAGTATGTGTAAGTAACATATGTAATGGAGAATAGAAGTGAGGTTGTCAAGACTTCTAAAATTGTAATTTATCTCCATTTTAATCCAAAGTATGCCATCGCTAAAATAAGTATGAGCTTAATGTTATTTCCTCTCATATGAAACTCTATAAATAATAATCAATTTTTTATTATCTTTTTATTTATAATTTTTTTAAACTTTTGATATCTAGTTTTTTTTAAAAGCCCTAATTATATTAGCTTTTATGGGGAACTCCTACATTATTCTTCTATTTATTTTTGCATATTTTTGAAATTCAGTTTTACGTATTGGACTTAATTTGTCAGCAAGTAAATGACATTAATTTTTTTTTGGAAAATTTCTTAAATTAGGTTAAAATATTTACATTAATCCCTTACTTGCAAAAGCCCGTTTTAATTAAAAATTAAAAATTGTAAAAAAATTATTGAATAAGCTAATTAATTTTAGTTCTAACACTTTCCATTTTTCTTTATTTTTAAAAGTGTTAAAATTTCTTTCTAATCAAACAAATCTATTTTTTCTATTTGTAACCTGAAAGTTTTACATCTTTTAACTTTTAGAAAAATCATTTTTTTTGAAAAAAATGTACTAAAAAAAAATTAGAACTTGATTTTTAAAAATTGTCTTTTTTAATTTTTACAGCTTTATGGTTTAGTAAAATAAAATAAATAGATTAAAAAATAAAATATTTTCAAAAATAATAATTTTTCACATTTTTTTAAGTTGATAAGTTTTCAGAGATTTTAAGTAGAATTTATTTAAAATTGAGCTCATATTTATTTACTTAAAAATATATCCCTTTAATTTGAAAGTTTTATCTTAAAAATTTCACCAAAAGTGAATCTTTTTTAAATTCTAAATAAAATTATGTCTTTCAAATATTTAAAGTAAACATTCACATTATTTCTAAATCTTTTTTAAAATTATATTTTTTCCACATGCAATAATTCTTTGAGGGTTTTTTGAACAAAAAGATATGGTTACAAAGTAAGCATAGCATCATTCTTTTGGTAATTTTTAAAAAAGTTGAGAAATTTGATAAATTGAATTTTATCAAAAAAAATTTGAATGTTTTAAAAACAAAACACATAAAGCAAAAATAAGTAGAGAGAGATTTTTTTTAAAGTTAAAATAAATAAATAATAGTAATTTTTTAAAAACATGATACTTGTTAAGAAGTAAATAAAATTTATATGATACACTGCTTAAAAGTATTTTGCTTAATTTGTTTACAACATTCATTTAATAACATTGAAACCTTACAATTAAAGGGTTTTTTCTATAGCTTGCAAAAACTCTTCACGTTTTGTCGCTGAAGGAAAATAATATTCTTTTGTATTAGGAGCAATATTTGGATTTCTTTCTTTATTAATGAAGCATAAAATTAATTTTGTAGTTTATGATTTATCTTCATATATTTTAAATAATGTTCCAAGTTCTTTTACTGATTGCACTATAAAAATCTCATCTTTGATTTTTCTTAATGTATAAAATGTCCCTTTTTCTATAAAAATGTACCTTTAGGCATTTTAAGTAAGGAATTCAAAAAATCCTCTTCTCTGCTTTGGAAATTTTTTTACTTTATAAAATGATTATTCGCTCATTTATAGTTATTAACCTTTGGAGTAATTCACTATTGTTTTTTCGAATGATGAATAATTAACATCTTTTTTTATAGTAATATTCAAAAAATCAAAGATGAATGGTTTTTCAACCTTCTTGAGAGAAGAATCCTATTAATTGAAAACAGCTGATTTAGAATTTGACTTTATTTCTAAAGCTGAATCTTTTGTTTCGATTTACGAAGATGAGCTTACTGGTTTTTTAGCTTTTAGTCTGCTTGAACCTCTTTTTTTTTTAGAACTTGATGTTGAATGGGAAGTATTTTGCTTTTCTTAAAATGGTTGTGAGCCCTATTCATCCTTAGTGGATTGTTGCATTTCCATTTCCTATTAGACATCATCTTAATCATCTATCTGATATTAGTATTGCTATTTTTACTTTTTATCACTCATTTTTAGGAAAATTTAGAAAACTATTATTTTTTAAACTATTTAAATTGTTTAGTATAGTTACTCTTCACAAAAGATATAATTTTTATTAAATTATCTTATCAATAAAGGAAAGGGTAATTAGATTATTTTACTGCTAACATCAAATAACTCTATTCAATTAATTAGAATACACTAAAAATTTAATCTTTAAGTAAATTCTCAATATTGTAAAGCAGAAAGATTATAAAATATTTGCAATTTTTATACTAATTAGATAGATTCTCAATAATTTATTTAAATTTTGAATGTTATTTGAATAGAAATTAATAGTACAAAAATTATAAAAAATTCCAATACATTTTTACATAATTGTAAGTTAACATAGATGTAGACTTCTTTATGAGTTTTACACATAATACTGTTTTATTATATATCAATCATTCCTTTTATCTTCCTTTGCATTTTATTTTACAGGTGAGCTATCATCAATTACTATATTTACAGAAGTAGAAGATAGCTCAAATTCACTTCCCTTAACTTTTTACTCAGATTTCTCTTTCAATAAATATTATTCGCAGTCTAACTTAAGCAGATTCCAAAGGGATCTCCTAGATATTTCAAAGCAATATACATAGTAATCAACTTCATAATGATTAAAATTAAAAATATATTTAATAGCCCAATTAAGTCTCACTAAACCATTAAATATAAGGGAAAATATATAAACTTTGATACTAAATAGAGGTTTTCTATTTTTGAATTCATCAGATTTAAAATAAGATAAACCATTAAAATTTAATTGCCAATCTTCATACACATCCCAATAATAAGTGTAAATGCTATAGCAAACATGGGAAATTAGTAAACCACTGTCAACGGCAATTTTATAAACTAAAAATTGATCTAATATTGTACACATTAAAGATACTAAATATTTAATACAATTCTAAATCTCAACATTGGATAAAATATCTTTATTTTTGTAAGGATCAGCTTAATAGAGTTTTATACATTGATATATTCTAATGAGTTTTGAAATAATCAAACCATATACTTAAACTTTAAAATAAAAAAATAATATTGATCTAAGAAAGTTTAATAATATATTTACACTTATAAATAGATATGTCAACTCTAAATAAGAAACTAATCAAATAAATATGCTTCATAATAAAAGGAGCAAGAGTAAGTAACTAATCACTAATAAATACCATTATAAAACTGATATCTTTTTAGTATTTGATTTAACTTAAAAAAAATATTCCATCTTCTTTCATTTTATAATAAAATATCTTGCATATCAATAAGAATACTGCTGAAATAATATATTTGACTAAGAAGCAAAAATAAAACATGTTTTATAATTCCAGTAGAGATGACAAATACTACAAGATTATATATCCACAATAACAAATCAATAACAATAAAACATGATCTACCATCTAAGAATTAGCTCTAAATCCAAATATCTAGTTAAAATTTACTTTCTTTGCCTTTAATGCTAAAATAACTAAAATATTGGTCAAGCAAAATACTATTGTATAGACACATAATTCTTGCAAATTTTCTGAATATTCAATTATTCTTTCATCTTATTCATAAACAGGGCCTTCACTAAATTAAATTATATCATCATCTATCTACTTTTTATGTAGTATATCATCTTCGCCATCTTATTCTAATTTATATTACAGTAAATTTATTATTTCTTCTTCCATCAATTAAAAATTCAGCCAATTTATTTAATCTAAATATTGAACAATTATCAAAAAATTTGTTTTTTCTACTGTGGTGATTTATTTTTTAAAAAGATTCTTCAGAAACTCATAGAAAACGTATTTTATTTTTTTGAATGACGATTGAATGACTTATCAGATTTTTCATAATTATCATCAATTTGAATATCTCAATTAAGTCGAGTAGATTTTTTTAATATTTTTGTAGCTCATATATTTTCTCTTCTTCCCAATAATGATTTTCTTAATTTTTAAGAAAACTCACTCATTAAAAAATACAATATTTCATTTAAAAAATAATTTTAAATGCTTACCATGATTAAAATAAAAAAGAAAAAATAAAATTTTAATAAATATTTTGATTATCAGATTTTATAATAAATTCAATTTATTTTATGATTTTTCCTCCAAAATGCAAAATGGAAAATTTGAATTGAAGAAACTATTGAACAAATTTAATTGTAAAACCTAACTGTAATATTATTATTTATTCAAAATTTTATGAATTCAGAGATTTGAAATATTATTTTGTTTAAATAATACAAAATTTGTCTATTATCAAATTGCAAGAAGCCTTGAATGAAAAAATTATCAAAATATGTAATTTAATTATAATTTCTTCTTTTATTTTTTCAATAATAAATTTTAGAAATTTGATATGATAGTTTTCTGATAGGATTAAGAGATTTTGATTACAAGTATTTATATAATATCCCAACACACATTTGAAAATAATTACAAATTAATCAGCAGTATTCAAGCAATAAATAGTTTTTCTGATCCATCTACTATTTAATTAGTATAGAACTTAAAAGTTGTATATTTTTATTTGAATCTTTAAGTTATACAAAATACATTATATGAGGAATTTTTTTTACTTTTTATGCCTACATGCTTCCTATTTTTTAGTAATAGAAAATAATAAAAAAGTATTTAAATAGATAAATAAAATTAAGAAAAAAATCCTTTGGAAAGTTCAATACTTTTGAGATAGATTAGATTATCAAAAAAGAAATTTCTTTTTATAATTTATTAAGAATAACTACTAATTAGCAATTATATCTATATTAACTATTAACTCTCCTTTCTTTTTGCTGTTTAAACTTAAATTACAATGAATTTATTACGTTGTAACATGTTGGGGAGGAGCTAAAGATCTGTCATTATCAAAGATGTGTATAAATATTTCATTTTTTTCTATTCTTTTTTATTTTTCAATTTCTTCAGGAGGTAAATTTTCATTAATTTAACGAGTTTTCCAAGCATTTAAGTGTTTTATTTCTTTTTATTTTAAAAAATAGACATCTTTAAGGTGAGGTGGGCATACTGGAGCTTTATCTTTAAAACTATATTCAGGTAGAGTTGCTGGGCGATGAGGTCCATTACTGTAGTACTTTTCTCCTTACAATTCTATAGCGTTTTTTTAGGTCATAGGGTTATTGTAAGCAGGAGTTCTATAATGCCCTGTGCCTATACTCAGCTTGTCAAAATCGGATTCATCAAAAGAAGTATCTTTTCTCTCTCTATCTCTATGCTCAATAGGAGGAACTGGTCTTCCATGTGATTCTGGCAAATATAAATTTTCTGTGTTTTTATAGTTAGTTGTATCTATAATATTATTGATATTTCCATTTTCATCTGTTGTTTAATTATCTTCAGGAGAAAAACGCCACTCTCCATCTACTATAAATTTATACTAATGTAATCCTGGAGGTAAACGCTATTTTTAAATTCATTAGTAAAAAATTGTTCATGAAGCTAAATAATTTTTTTAAAAACTTAAATTAGATAATTACAACACAAATACTGAACTCTTATCCTTATTTTTAAAGCTAAATGTGATTAACCCAATTAGAGAATGTTCCTGTAACATAAACTGTATTTCCTCCAAAATTCCACTTAAATAAAGTATTGACCACTATTTTATTACAGTAAATTTTAAATAAACTTTCATTATAAATCTATGATGATTTTATGAAATATTTGATGGAATATCCATTGTAAAACATAATTTATCTGCAGTAGTTTGCAAGAATAATCATCAATTATGTTTTCAATATTAAATGTTTAAATTAAAAAATCTGATTGTGCAAAATAAATCAGTTAAAAATGAAATAATAAACTATAAATCGTATTACATTTTTACTGTTCTTTCCTCATATAGTTTAAGCTACTGTTTGCCTATCCACTACTAGTTATAAAAATAGTAAGAATTGCTTACATTTAGTATGAATTAATATTGTTCTAAATGATCTTCAAAACTGAAATATGAAAATTACGATGACTATCCAGAAAGCTGCACAATATGCTCTTTTTTTTATTAGGATTCACTAACTAGTTTAGAACTTTAAGAACCCATTTTTTTTATTGGCTTTTTATGAATTATCTAAATGCTAACCTGATTATTCCGTTTTCTTCCCTTTTAACTTTATTGATATATATGTATATTATTCTAATTAAAAAAATTATATTGGTTTAATAGATATCAGTATTGTTTATTTTATTTGATTTTAAATAATTTTCATTTCATAACCAAATCAACCTCTAAGATTTTTATTTTAAAATGCATTTAGCAAAGAATTTTTTACTAAATAAAAAAAGTAGAAGACGGAATTAACGTTGATTGTAGGCAATATTATCAGATTTGTGATGAAATAAATGAATTTTCTGTAATAGTAACAAATACAATAGTTTTTTAAATTTATTGAAACTTTACAATCAATCTAAATATTTTATAATATAAAATGATAACAAATATTCAATGCCATCCAAAATATTATTTAACCCTTTGGAATAATTACTTATTTTTAATTCAGTATGCTGTTTCTTATAAATGAAAATAATAAAAATAATTAGCAATTTATCATAAAAAAATTAATTATGAGTTAATCAAATAATGTGTTTTAGAAATTATTATGAAGATTTTCTGATATGTGTGTAATACACAGAAACAATCAACCTCTAATTTCTAATTAATTAATGTGTGTTATTATCAATCAATTATATATTTTGGTTCATTTGAGGTATGCAAATTATAAGAATTTACTTGCTTTCAAGCATTTTATGCTGAATTGATTAATTTTTTGAAACAATTATCTTATTATTTGTTTGTTTAATTTGTTAAAAACTAAAGATCTTCAAAGTGATTAAACTTGTTTAAAATTAAAATTATTTTAAAATTTTCTAGCGAATTCAGTTGTAGATAAACTTATCGTATAAGGTATTAAGGAAATGTATTAAAATGGAGGAGGTGGTATGGCATAATTTGGTTAAATGGGATTAAATTAATTTAGTTAAATGTAAACTCCTCAATCAGGAGGACCAATGATGATGCCTATGATGATGATGCCACCTCAAATGTATGGTTAAAATATGATTCCCAATCAGTCTATGATGATGATGCCTATGGGAGCAAATGTAGCTTAGCCTTAGATGATGTAAAATAATAATTAAAGTATCTAAAATAATTAGCAAAACGAAGATATCTAGTAAAAATTTGGGTAGAATTAAGGAATGCAAAATGATAATATGATGAGGAGGAATTAAAGTTAAGGAAATATTTATCAAAATATGCCAGTAAGCAAACCAAGTGAAGGATTTTCAGTCTAAGATAGATATGGAAAATCAGATAAACAAAAGGAATATGCACAAATGCTAGAATTTTAATTAAACTTGAAAAAATAAAAAAAAGATGAGCTGAAAAGTTTGGAATAAGCTTAAATTGAAAATTTAAAAAATGAAAGATTAAAGAGCTAGGTCTATGCTTCACAAGGATAATTATTGAGAGATTAATTTGGAAACATTGTAAACTCAAAATTAAATCCTTCAAATCCTAATTATCAGCCTCTTGATTGGTTTTCTCATGTTGCCCACAAAGATCAGTTTCAAAATCCAAATTAGTTAGCTTCATCTATAAGTGTCCCATCACTATAAAATGTAATCTATCAATTTTATTTTTAATACCAAAAAATGAAGAGTTTATTGAATTGAACATGAAGAAGAATGAAAGAAAATATTAAAATTTTTTCATTAATTAAAAAAATAAATCTATTATTTGATGGAATGATAGATATATAGACCAAAATGTGATTAAATTATCTCAACATTTAAAGAAAGAAAAAAAAAGTTTGTTTAAAAAAATATTTAGGTTAAATCTCTATTTTTAAATATCTGTTAAAAATTAGGTTCCAGATTTAGCTGTTTTTGATCCAGAATTAAAAAGATAAAGAGAAATCGGAAATAGGCTTTAAACTGCAAAGAGTTAAGTGTTTAATATGAATCAAGATAAAATATAAAGAGCTTAAGAGGCTTTTGAGAATTCGATTCCTTAATAAAATTTTTAGAGACCTCCTCCCATGAATATGGGTGCAGACGTTGATTTAGTTAAAATGAGAAAGAGGTAGCAAGCAATAGAACTTTAAAGAGAACAAATGTAATAAATAGAAGAAAAGAAAAGGTAGAAGCAACTTAGATCGATTTAAGAGTAAAGAGAAAGAGACTTAGAAGACTTGAAAGTTTAAAGAGAAGTTGATGAGTTAAATAAAAGATTGTTAAATGATTTTTATGATTCTAAATTGGGAAACAAAAATTTACATGAAACTAATTTTAATATAAATAACGTTTAAATGCCACCCAATAGAAGGTCTTAGTAAGAATTTGAAATTAGTATTTCATAAAACTAGATCTAGGAAGCTCCTTAACCTCCACCTGCACCTGTAAAAAGCTCATTAAAGAAATAAGTAGTAATTAATGATGAAAATGAATAATCAAATGTTAGAGTAGAACAAAGAATAGTTAGAGAACTCCCTATTGAAATCACAACAACTGTTAAAGAAACTCTAAATAATGAACTTTTTAGGCTGAGAAACGAAATGTAAATGTAATCTAACAGTCTTGGTGAGTAAATTCTTGGTATGAAATCATAATTAATGAAAGCAAATGAAAGAAGATTCTAGGCTGAAGATGATGTTAAAAAATTAAGAGATGAGCTGAAAAAAACTTAATATATAGATGAAATACGTTAAAGAGAGCTATATAATGCTTTCGTACTAACAGAGAAGCCTAGAATACATAATAATTCAAATACATAAAGATTATATGATGCAGATTTAAAATTTGAATTACCCACAAGACCAAGGCCTTACTATAACTTGTAAGATCCTTATCTTGATAATTACAAATAAGAATTTGAAAAAGACAATCATGAAATACTACAAAATCAAACCAAACACATACCTGTAGGGGAGTATGATTATTCTGCAAATGCTGTTTCTGATAAAAGAAAAATGGATGATCAATATTTTATAGATAAATAAGAATTTGATGATTTAGAAAAGAAAGCCTACAATATTGATAAGGCTGATATAGCAGATTTGCCAGATGATTTCTTAAATAAATAGAATTTATATTATGGCAAATAGCTGTTAGAGGAAAACAATGATGAAATTGGAGATTATAAAGACTATTTAATGAAAAATTAAGTGAGGTTAGATAAATTAAATGAACTAGATACCTTAGAAAGACATGGTGAACTTGATAAATTAGATGAAGCCTTATTTGATTTAGCCTCCCACTCAAACTAAGAATCTCGTTTTAAAAAAAGATATGAATAAGAAGAAAATTTGAAAGATATAGAAGATTTTATAGACTTTTAAACTAAATTGAATCGCTATAATTGATTCGAAAATTTTCACTGCTATTCCTTTATGTAAAAATAAAATTGGAGCTCTTAAATCTCAAAGAACTCTCCTATAAACAACCTATTAATTGACATTTGACCTTTTAAAAAATTAAATAAATATATAATTTATATTATTACTTTTTGAGGATCTAATTCATTTAATTGTCTAAGCATTTTGCTATTTCAAAATAAAAATTAGTTAAGAGATAGAAAAATTAACTTATAATATCAATATTTCATGATATATTTGAATCCAAATGATGTAATATTAAAAATACCATTTCAGTATTTTATGTTTATTTTTTTTCTATATCTCAATTTATATTTGAAATCATTCGAAAATTTTTAAATCAAAAAATTCAAGTTAAATTTGATATAGTTTGAAAGCATTCAAGTATTTTGAATCAAGTTAAAAACATAATCAGTAATTCACTTTGTTTTAAATTTGTCTATTTTTGAAGTTGATAATAATTTACTTTGCTATATTTGAATTTTTTTTGTATGGTATTCGAACAACTATTATTCGATTCTAAAAGAATATCCATGATTGCCTATGATTATGACAGAAGGAATTTAATTGTAGTATGTTTTCCACAGCTTTCAATACAAAATTGTTAATTTATTTGAATAAAGCAAATCTTTTTGTTTTTTTTTCTTTAACAAGTTTAAGAATTATGTTTCTTTTTAAAATATTTTTTTGATTTATCTGATAAAATTAAAATTTTTTTGAGAAATATTTTTGGACCTTTCAAAATATAATTTTATTTATAGATTTTGTTCTTTAAAACTCAAACAATAATTTATCAAATCGTAACAAACTTTTTAAAATGGCTAATACATGTAAATCTAATTAGTTTGAATTCTTTTATTTAATGATGAATTTCTTTTTCAAGCTTGAGTTAATTTTAGATTTTATTATTTTTACATTTGGTTGAAAAAGTTACTACTATAAAAATTTTCTTTTATTTTGTTGTAGTTGTAAGCAAACTAAAATATATTCTTTGGTTACGTTTACATCATTAAATAAAGTTAAATTAATAAATTAATACTTGTAGTCAATAGATTGCAAAATCATTAATTAATTTTGGCATTCTTGAAAGCTTTTCATTCTCTTAATTGTTCTCTCTTTTATTGCGTACTTAATTTTTGGTGGTATTTTTATAAATTTAATATAATGTTTATTATTGATAAGTAAGAATTGTCTTATTTCATAGTTGTAACATATCAAAATTTAACCAGACAATTAGTCTAAAATTATTTAGACAGCATAGAATTTTTAGATATAAGATTGTAAGTTCTTAAATTTAAAAAAATAAAAGAATTATTGATTTTTCTCAATACTTTGATAATTTTTAACTATTTAACAATTGGTTTTTGTTCTTTTTCACTATTTATTTAAAGATAAATGTCAGTATAAATTTTTTTTCAGAAAAATAACTAGCTAACATTTTTAAATTTAAATATATGCTTTATTGCTTTATTTATGGTATTAGGTTTATGATTAGCAATTAATCAAATTTGATAAGAATGCTATTTATATTGAAGTAGAATCGAAATTTTGAAATTGATTATAAAGATGATAAATAAATATAAAAAATGCAATTTATTTTATGATAAATTTTAAATGAATGCTGTATTATAACAGTATAAAAAAAACAAATAAATAAGCATGAAAGTGGCTGGAAAAAAAATATAAAGTTTTTATTATTTTTCAATATTGATAAGATTTTCAAGAAGATGAACTAGTTGGTGAGATTAATAAAATAAATAAATACTTATCAATATGCAACTAGAAATTAAAATTGGTGTATATATAAAAAGGATATTAAGAAAGATTATTTGTCAATTTTTGGGTGGTTACAGTTAGTTTTAAAAATATAATTTTGGGAAAAGATTATTTTGGTTTAGGTTAGTTAGTAAGCTAATGATAAAGAATATTCAGCCAGCTTATTTTTTTTTAAAGATTTTTTTTTATTTTGTACAAGAAACTTCGAAGATTTGTAGGATATTAATTATTGTTTTTGTGGATTGATTTTAGTATTTTTCTATTTCAACAATTTTTAGTTAGTATATATTTGTCTTTGAATAATTTAGTTTTATATTATTGTAAGTCTAAAAATAATTTATATTGAATATTGTAAATGATAGTTATTAAATGCGTGTATTTAGTGTAATGTTTTGATGAGTTTGTTTATTTTTTGAGAATTAAAAGTTTACTTTGATAGGAATATTTTCAAAATATCTAATTAAAATCAAATTTCAAGGGAAGTGAACGATGTACGGGTTTTTTGGAAAATCTCTATTTCTTATTAAATCAGTTAAACGAATTCTTAGTATGATATTTTTCCATCACCGTCTACGTCTACTTCTTCAATCATTTATTTTATGGTTTGTTCTTGTAGTTTACGACCTTCTTATGCAAAGGTGTCTTCTAAATCCTTAGGAGATATGAAGTTATCGCCATCCTTGTCGAAGTGGCTAAAGAGTTGATTGATTTTTTCTTAATCTAATTCTTTAGATAGATTAATAGAAGCATAAATAAAATCAGAATAGTGAATGTAGTTTTGTTATTTATTCTCATCTTAATTTACATCTATTTCTTAGCTAATCTTGAATGCGTTGTTTGTTTTATGGCAGTTTATTTCTTAAAATAAAGTGTTTATTTATTAGAGAGTGAAAGGAATGTTTAATTGTTAGGTAGCCTTATAGAGTTCTTCAGCAGAAATATAACCATTATCATCAGTATCAATGGTTTCAAAAGCACTTTTCAGCTTTTGAATTTCATCAGTTTAAGTCTATGTGTTGAACATGAGACGTATAATTTCTTGTTTGAATTTAAACGAGTTTGAGAAGCAAATAAAGTTTTATATTTTAGATAAACATTTTTTCATGTTGCGAGATTTTTAATTAATTTATTTTTTTAAAAAAACTGAAAACCAAGGATTCTGTAATGCTTCTTCACAAGAAATACGACTTTTTGGATCTAAATTTAAAAATTAAGTAATTAGTACCTTAGCACTTTTAGAGACGTCATTCCAGACACTGCTTCTAAAGTTGAAATTTGCTGAGCAAATGCTTTTAAATAGATCTTTTATGTTAGAAGCTTCAAATGGATGAGTTCCCGAAATAAGGTAATACATGAGTACTCCCATACTCCAAGAATCTGTTTTTTAATCATACGGTTACTCATTAATAACTTCAGGAGCTACATAAAGAGGAGTACCTACAATCGATTAAAGTCTGGCTGTTTTGCTTTAGCTGAAATCACGACTCAAACCAAAATCCAATATCTTAATGTCAAGGGTAGACTCATTAATCATAATATTTTCAAGTTTAATATCACGATGAATTATTCCTAAGCTATGCATGTGGCTGAGAGCGCTAAGTAATTTACGGATGATAAATGCAACTTCATACTCAGTGAATTTTCTATTTACTTCAAATCTCTCATAACAGTACTATGAGAGTTCTTTTCCTTCAACAAATTCCATAACAATATGAAGGTATTTGTCATCGTGATATGTTTCATAAAATTTAACAAGGTTAGGGTGATCGACTTTCTTCATAATATCCAATTCACGGCGCAATAAATAAAATCGATCACCAGCATCAGCCTTTAGAATAGACTTGACTGCAAATTATTTTCCATTGATATTAGTGGCCAATCTCACCTTTCCAAAAGAACCTTTACCAATAATCTTTATCATTTTGTAGTTATCATAAATATTTTAACGGGAGGAAGTAGTCTTCTCCATATGATTATCAGATGATTTAGTAATATTTGAAGGTAAAGGTTCTTCTAAATTTTGTTTTATGGGTTTGAGTCTGAATTAGGATTTACCTGGTATAATTGTCTAACCAGAAGGTTTCCTATCTGGAGTAACATCCTCAAAGATGTCACTATCCTATTTAGTTTTCTTACCAACTTAATATTTGGTTTAGAGTTTGAGTGTTTTATTATCTTTTCTGGGTTTATGTGTACAATTTCCCATTTTGTTTAATAAATTAAAAAGTATTTTTTGGTCTGATTTTTGTTTAAATTTTTATGAGAATTGTGAAAATTTAATTTTTTAATGTTTTATGTGTTTAAGTAAATTAATAACTTAACATGTTTATTGGTCAGATAGATTTTACAAAATCAAATCTATAGCAAATTAATTTTTTATTCAAGGCCTTTTTGTTCACTGTTCAGTTCCTTTCTTTCTAAATTTATTATTTGATACTTAGAAAAACTCTAAACCCCAATATAATTTTTCAGATACCTCTTTTTCTTTTTATCTTCTATTTCTTCTTCTAATTAATGATTCAACTGGCTATTTCTAATTACCAAGCTCTAAGATGCATCCATTGAATTAGCTAATTTCTCAATTTTCTTAAATAAATCTGCTAGCCTCTCAAAAATACACTAATTTTCTTGATAAAGCAAGTAAGGCTTTTTTGAAAAAAATCCACTTGTTTTTTTTGTGTTTTACTTCCAAATTGTAAATTAATCGAGCTTATTCATCATCCATCATCATTCAGTTTTTCAATTCTCATGAAAATTTTTATTGAATTATGTAATATTACATTTAAAAAATGTCTATCTTACATTCCCCTTTTTATCAACAAAAGTATTCATTTTTTATCAAATTTCTGTAAGACTTCTCTGCATTTGCTATGTATCCTTTTTTAGGAAAATTACAAAATAAATATGCTTGAATACAAGAAATAAAATATAATGAGGAGTTTCACATTTAAAAAAGCTAAAAGATAAAGAATAATCAATACAATCTACTAAAATTTAATTTAACTGATTTTTTATATTAAAATAACCTCTAATTCGCTAAAAATACACCTTATTCAATACTAACCTAATCAAAAAAAATTTGAAATAATATCGGAAAGTTGTTAGGATTTTAAGAGAGTTACTAAATCTAAAAATCAGAAGCAATTAATTTTGGGTTACATGAGAAACATAAATTTTTCACACACTTAATTACATGAGCAACAAATAAATTTTTCATTATAAGTGAAAAAATGATCTCTTCTAATGTAATGCGTTAGGATATTTTCAAAAACACTTCTCAGCTTACGTTCTATCAATAAACATGATAAAATACATGAACAGCCTGCTTTTTGAATTTAAACTATTTTTTTTAAACAAAATTACAAAAGCTAAAAAAAGTAGCCAGCGGATTACTTCCTGAAAATTGAGTCAGTTTCGAGATACAGAATTCATTAAAAATAAGAACTTAAAAAGTATTTTTTTATTTTAAATTTTTTCAGTTATTTCACAAAAAAAAAATCCAAGATGCTAGTCAAGAAAAATCATAAAACTTTACAAGGGAATTCCTTTAATCAACTTTTTATAATTTAAAATTTTTCCTCCTTAATTTTTGTGATGAAAAAATAGTATATTTTGAATTTTTATTAATAAGTTCTATGCTATTGATATCTATCAAATTCTCTAAAAAGTATGTAATCTCTATACTATTTCTTAAATATACTTCCCAGATTTTACTGAACTAAGAAATAAAAAAAGTCACTCAACCTAATGCCTAATGAAGAAGTTCTAATAAAGAAATATTATTTTTAAAAAATCCCTTCAATCAAAACAGAATGAAGAAAAACTTTTATTTCCTTACAAACATACGTAGATACTTTCTCTTGATGCAGTGTCCTAATATTAAGAAAATCAGATTACAAAAGAAAAATAATTAAAAAAATATGTAAATAATTAGAAAAATACCTCTATCTGAAGTACCTCACAGCAACTATCCAAAATATTAACTTTTTATAGAATAGTGGTAAATCTTTAATACTTAATGAATTCATATTATTAATTTTTGATGCTTACTAATAGAAGTTAATTTTTTTCTATGAGTTTCAATATCTGTCCTAAATTTTTCATTTAATGAGTTCAAAACTATAATCAAAACTATTTAAAAAAAATTAAATTTTTACCTTGAAATTAAGGTACAATTTATATTAAATTATTTCTTTTAGAATTTAAAATATTTAATGTTGTAACTATCTAAACTAGTCATTTTTGGAAATACTAAAATGATTAAAAACTTTCTTTTTTAAATCAAATACTGGCTATGATATAAGGTTTTATAATTAATTTAGTTTATATTTTCAGTTAATGATTCTATGAAATTTATCTATTTCTAAATACCATTTTAATATTTTGTAAAAATACATTTTCTATGTAAATTTTTGATTTGATTCAGTTCTTTATTTTTTTTTTGTTTTTTCACAAATAAGATTTTGTAAACTAAAAGATTTGAAATACAAAAACAGTTTTTGTCATTTAAAATGAATTTTTTTCTTTTTAATTTTTGAGTTTAAAACAACTTTACATTCGTTTTCTCATAAATATTTTTAAAGATTTTAAGGATTTGATTAAATTTGATTTGTTTTTTATATTTAAATTAAAATGGAATAACTGAATATATATACACCTTTATTAACTTTTCTATCAATTTATGTTTACATTATTATGTTTTAAATTTTGGCATAGATAGAAAAAAAGCTTTATTATTAATTAGTACTTACATGATTAATTAATGTAAGTTGTAAAATTTAAATTGCAAAATTCATTGATAAGTTATTTGAGTAAATGATTAGCTATCTACTACCACTCAAAATTAAATAATATTACAATTATATCTTTTAAATTACATTACTCTTTTTTCATAAAGAAGTCAGATTATTTTGATCCATATTTTATATAGAATAATAATAGAAATACTCAAAAATTTAAATTTATCTAACAAAATAAGAAATTTTGGTAAAAGATTAATAAAATTTATATAATAGTAACTTTTGTATAAAAAAATAAATATTTACTATATAAAAAATATCTCTGTAACTTTAATCCCCAAATGATTGAATCCTAAAATTCATATACAACACTTTCTGTTTTAAACAAATGAGTTTATATTATTTTAATAATCCTATCATTAAAATGTTTAATTTTATTTAGAATACCAAAACATTTTATATAAATGCGAATTTTACTAGTCTTTTTTAGATTTTATTGAAAAAATAATAGAAATATTTTTAAAATTATGAAAATTTATAAAAACAAAAATACATATTAACTAAATAAAATTAACTAACAAAAATAAAAATTTAATTGACACTCTCATTTCTATTTTAATTTTATTCAGTTAATATGTATTTTTTTTTTTCTGAATTATTAAAAATTTTAAAAATATTTCTATTATTTTTTCAATTTCTATTTTAACTGTATCTTCATAAAATTAAACTTTTTTTAACAATTTAATAAATGCCATCTCTTTATTTACACAGTTTTTTAAAATTAAATATAAAAAATAAATTAATTTTTTAAAAGATAATTGGAATAAATTTATTCACAATCATTTCTATATTTTTATTTTTTATGAGAGAAATTCTAAATTTACATTAAAAATATGTAAATACTTCTAAATATTACACCTTTTTTTAGTTATATTTGATATTTGCTTCTTTTATTAAATAGAATATATCATTTTCTAAAAGTTTTTAGTATTTTAACAAAGAAGGTAAGTATTTAAGTCGTTTATCAAAATATCAAAAAAATTCGAATTTAATTTAAATGGATAAAAACAATAAGTAAAAAATTAATTTCTACAAAACTAATTAATTTATTTATTTAACCAAAATTAAACATTATAAAAGTAAAGCAAATGGGATCAAAAAATAATCAAAATATCTTTAGCCTTGAAGAATATGAAAGAAAAACAAGAATCCCTAGAGAGGAATTGATAGAAATTAAGCAGGCTTTTGATATATTTGATCAAAGTCATGATGGAACTATTGATCCATCTGAATTAAAATAGGCTTTTGAAGAATTAGGATGGAAGAGTAATAGCAATTTCATCTACAAAATATTATAAGAAATAGATAATGACTATAGTGGAAGTATTGGTTTTGATGAATTCTTATAGATTGCTACCTCTAAAGTAGCTGATAAGAATTCTAAAAAGGAAACAGATAAAGTTTTTAAAATGTTTTAATCAAATGAATCAAACAGAGATGGTAAAGGATACATCTCTATTGAAGACCTAAAAAGAATTGCAGAAGATCTTGGAGAAGTAATGACTGAGGAAGAACTTCAAGATATGTTTAATCGTGCTGATGCAGATCAAGATGGAAAAGTTACTGACATAGATATTTATAATATAATGACTGGTAAATTTTATTGGGATAGATGAATACAAAATTTGTTTATTCTGAGACAAAAAAAGATAATGATGATGATGATGATAATAACAAACTGCCGTATAATTAAAATAAATCAATAAATAAATTAAAAAGAGCTAACAAACTCTTTCAATTTTTAAATTATTATTAACTAATTTCAAATTTAATTGTTATATGGATAAAATATATATGATTGTTTTAATCCACTAATTAATTAAATATCAATTTCAATTAACTATTTTGATTTTAAGATACAAAAATTTTAAATCTATTCAAAATTTGCAGAATTATTACTTTGTTCATTCACTAATTAATTAACATTATTCCAGTATAAAGACAAGATTAAAAAATATATTTATATAATTCACTTTAATAATTTCAAAAATTTCCACTGAAAGATGTATAAAAACTACAAGGCTAATATAACAAAGACAAGCAAACCAAATTTACCAAAGGGCTCTTAAAAAAATTAAGGAACAGTAAGCTAGAAAGTAGTTAAGCCTAAACCTGAGTGGAATGATTCTGTCAAAGATGAATCTAATTATAAACTATCTGCTTCAGAGTTAGTAAATTTTAAACTTAGAATAATTAAACATTTTTTTTAATTTCAGAAAAAAATCAGTAGCTATATTGAATTCTTATTGATCATTATTGAAATAGGTTTAAAGGAAGATTAGTTTGATGAGTAAGCATAGGCTTGAAGCTAAGGAGGAGTGGTTAGAGAGATAAGAGAAATTAAGGAAGGGAGTGCTAGATGAAGAAACAAAAAGAATTTATGATACTGCTAGGCAAAGTAAAAATTTAAGCACTAGAGAAGATGAAATAAAAAGAAAAAACTTAAGCTAAATGATAAACTTCATAGAAAAGCCCTAAAAAGATAGCAAAATAGTTGTTGAATAAGTTAAACAAAATTTAGAATAAACAAGAAAATTTATAAGCAAAATGGAGTAATATCAAAATGATGAAGATCCAAATAGATTGCTGAGAGTTATGGATAAATTAAATAAAAATTAAGATTATTTAAACAATAATTTTGAGACTTTGCACTCTGTAAACAAAGGTCAAGGAAGCTTAAGAAAATCTGCAAGATCTATGAGTAGCTAAAATATGAGATAAAATACATTAAATGAAAATAAATTAAGTGATAAAAAGGAAACAATTCAAAATGATTTCTTTTCTTCTTCTTCATCCAAGGAAAATTAAAAAGATATGGCTAACTATTTCCATTCTCTTGATAAAATTGAAGAAACCATTAAATTTATGGAAGATAAAATTCTGTGTGAAAGGAAATCTCCTTCAAAGCAGAATAACGCAGCACCATCTACAGTTGTTGAAAAAAAGCTGTTTAATGAAATAAAAGAAATTTCAGAAAATAATATGCCAAATGCTTTTGACAACAAATAGAAACATTTTTATGAGCAAGACATCGAAAAAGATGATTTTGAGTTTGAAAATAATTACCATTATATGAATAAAAATTAAAATAAATTTGATATTAAAAACTTTGACAAGATTAAGGATTCTTAAAATACAACAAAATAAGTTAATACTTCAAGAGGTTCAAAAAATATTGATAATGATGCTCTATCTTTTAATCTCACTGATGGTGAGGATGAGTCACAAATAAATGGATTTAGAAATAGATTTGAATAATCCTTACCTAAAAATTGTAATAAAAGTAGAAGCTAATCATAAGATAGGACAGGTTATTAGTAAGATAGTTAGGGTAGGAAATTTTCACATGAAAATGACCTTGTTGTGAATGATTTTAAATGCAATATAGATTTAATTGATCCTAATATGTTTTTTAACAACAACAGTAATTAACAATAAGATAACTAAAAGAATAATTAATTCTCATATGAATATACTAATAAAAAAACCAAAACCATAAATGATGATACTTTGAAGTCAGATTTCTAAAGAAGCTACGAGGATAGTTTGTCAGCTGATTAATACCAAAAGCAATAGAGATCTAATTTTGTTTAGCAATATGATAATATTGCTTAAAAGAAAAAATAAGAATTAAATAGCTAATAAGCAACAGTAAAATTCTAGTATGATACTTCAAATGACTTGTATTCAAAATTAAAATAGTAAACTGAAGATGACTCTGACTAATTTTATGCTAACAGAATAGCTCCATAACCATATACTAATAACTACTTTAAAGAAACTTAGAAAGAATCTGATTTTATTCCTAAATAAACAGTAAAAAGCTAGTAACCCTATAGCATTCAGTAATAAGCATAAGAGTAAGAATAAGGAGGAGATGATTTTTTGTCAAGAAATATTGATTAATTAAAAGAAATACTTGAAGCTACTAAAAAAGACCTTGAAAAATTAGAAAATAATAACTAAAATAATGATGAATTAAATTATTTTTCATCATAATATTAATAAAATTTGTAAGAAGGTGCAATATAAGGCAAAAAGATTCAAAAGACTATTCCTATATCCAGAAATAATGAACTAAGTGAACTCTAAGCAATGTAAAGTATTAAGAAAGTTACAAACAATCTTTTAGATTATTCAGATAAAAACATATCATACTCAAATAAATAGATTTCTTAAAATTAAAACCAACCTTTTATAAATCAATATAAATAAAAAGAAATAACAAATACAGACATATTTATGCAAGATTCAAATAAATCCAAACCAAATAATTTATTTTAGGAAAAGAACGAATAATAAAGCTTTTTTACAAGCAACATTTTCTTGTGCAATAACAATTAAACATAAAATACAGTTAATGGTGGATTGGATAATATGTAAAAACAACCTGATCCCTATTTTACCAGCAATATATTTTTGAATGATAATAATAACAATAATGACGATTTCAAGAATAATCAATAAAATTTAAATACTAATTATTAAGGTGATAGTTAAATTTAAAGAAATTCAGTAGTTAAATAAGACATGTTTAAAAAATCTATTTAAAACTATTCTAATTAAGGAGTTAAACCATAAGATTCTCTTTACATAAGACATCACCTCAAATGAAAGATATTTTAAAAATATCTATCTATCTATCTTCAGTATTAATAATTTAATTGTTTTTGTTAAGATTTATTTTATATTCTATAGCAATTACTTCTACTAACTTTTTGAAGATTAGTATAAATATATACTCTTTTAGTTAGTTCATTCTTTACTTATTTATTCATTTTTTAAATCATTTTTTGGGCTTATTTTTTGATTTGTTTATTGATGTTGAATTTTGAGTAAAAAATCTTAATTAAAATCATGTAATTTTTAGTTCATAGAATAAAATATTATTAATTTTTCAAGATCAAATTAAGATAAAATTTATGGAAGAGTCAGAAGACCTTTAATTAGTTATTCATTTGAAGAAAGGGATCTTTTAGCAAATGATTAGAAAAAAGAAGTTAAAGTAGATTCTCTCAGAAAGAAGAAAAAAGGAAGATTTATTTCAATAAAAATCACAAAGTATTTTAGGTGATGATATATTATAGATTTTAAAGAATGATGAAGTGTTAAAAAATAAGTTAAATGACTTTTTGTTTTTGTATAATCTAATCATTTTTATCAAGCAATATATGAATGACAATAATTCATAGATTGTTATAGAGCTATTTAACACTTACAATTTACTTGGTTTCCTTGTAAAAACTCTTAAAAATATTTTAAACAAAGAAATTTCTACTTAATTTATGGGCTAATATATTGGTTCTGATTAAGTAGTTTTGGATATTATGCTTATTTTTATAAACTTAGCTTACTATATTAATAAAAATGATCTCCTATACAATTAAGTAATACATAATTTTTGCTCAGCTCAATCAAGTGAAATGGAAGTTGATAATGAATATTCTGTCTTAAATCTGATAGAGAAAATAGCTTTAAAGTACACTGAAAATGATTAAATTTTAGAGTATTTAATATAATTCTTAAATAATTTAGTTTACTTAGAAGGTGAGATAGTTTGCAAATGTTTGATTTAATCAAAATTAGTTTTAGATAAGGTAGTAGGTTTAATACAAAAAAATAAAGAAAATAAAGATCTGATAGATGAAATAACTCATTTTATTTACAATTTAACGAGACAAAATCAATTTTACTCTTTTGAAGAAATTAATGATGTGTAATATATTATTTATATTATTATTCCTTTAGTAAAAGAATGTCCATAGGCTTGTAATAGAACTATTTAGTCTCTATCTTATACTTTAGATAGAGCTACTTAACAAGAATTTATAGATTTTATAGAATAAAATAACAAGATTTTTGAAATTTTATCAGAATTGTTAGATGCAAAGGACATCAATTTAAATGAAATTTGCACCAAAGATGAAGAAACAATATAAATTATATTCGAAATTTTTTTATTGGTTAGTGATATCCTCAATTAAGAGGATGACTAAGTCGCAGAATGTTTACGTTTAAAATAAATTATTTGGCTTTCTTGTTTAAAACCTTATAATTATGCTCAATTTAAAAATACAGAAATTCTTGTTTTAAGTCTAAAAATAATGAATTCGATCTTGTAAAATTCAAGTGAAACTAGCTATTTTTTGAGAAACATTTTGAATGTAGAGAATAAAAGCTCAAAAATTCTTAGGAATTTAATTTAATAATGTTGTGAGTGGAAGAATGCAGAGATAGTTAATGAGTTTATAAGCCTTCTCTGTAATTTATTTTAGTATTCATAAATAATAGATTAAATTATATATTTACTTACCTATGGTACTTTAATTATTTTGATTGAATCACTTAAAACCGAAGTACTTTACTATGAAACAAGAGATGAAGTTTTCAAGGTAATTATTGATCTACTAAACTTAGAAGAAAAATTTGATGAAAACCAAGATATTTGTAAAAAAATAAGACAAAATACATAAATTTGTTTAGAATAGGAGCAAGGAGTGCAAATAATAGAAAATATTCTAGACTCCTAAATAACTACAAACACAACTTAGCTTTTAGAATTAATACTTGATTAACTTAATTAAAGTGATGAAAATTTATGAAAATAATATTTATTTTAGTTTTTTGTATTACTTAAAATATAAAGTTAATATAATTTGAATATATTTATTATGATATTTAGAATCAAAGCAAAAATGCATTTTTAGATACCCATTTTTCAGGATTAAAATCTCTAAATTAATGTTTAGATGGTGGCAGATATTCACTATCATAGAGTATATTTTTTAGCATTTTATAATTTTTAACTGATCCTGTATGAAAAATTCTATCTCCTAAATTAAGTTTTTTTGCTTCCTTTATTAGTAATTTTTAATTGTAAATATTTTTAAAATCTGAAAATTTAAAATTATTTACTAAATCTCTAATTTATTCTTGTTCTTAAACAGTAAGATAAGGTCCACTAGTTCTTACGATTGGCTAATTTTAAATAGTTACAATTATTATATTATATTTTATCAAACCATAAATATATTACTTTCTTTCTGCATTCATCAAAACCAACATCTAAATTATTAAATGTTGCCTTCTTTTTATCAGTCTCAGCAATGCTCAACTAAGACTTAGTACCAAAATAACTTGACTGTATATTAGCCTTACTAGGCATAACAATATTTTCTTATTTAACAAAAGGATTCTTGCTTTTGTCTGAAGTAGTATATAGTGGCTACTATTTTAAAGATGCAGCTGATTGAGTTCTTAGCTAGAGCTTCTTCATAGGGCCAACAGAAGGTACTTTAATAATTGTTTGATGTTCTAAAGCTCTGATTCCACTTATTTAATTACTCTTACTTAGATCTTTTTAAAAATTTGAACCAGGCACCTTTTTGATTTATTAAATAATTAACTAAAAAATTAATACAAAACAAAACGTTATACCCAAATATTTTCATTTTGAGGGAGTCCTTCTTTTTATATCTTTGGATGGAGCATCATCCTTATTTCATTTTGATTTTTAATAAAGGCATCCTTTTCATCTATAAGATCCTTTTGATTATATTTAGGCTCCTACTCATAACTTATTTTAGAGGAATCTTTAAATTTTTAATACTAACTTGTAGAAAGAAATTAAGATTGAACAGTTGATTTAGCACTTACAATCCTATTTTTCATAATTGATTTTATTGATGAATCATTTCCTTTCTATAACCTGCTTGCTCCATTTTAGAAAGCAGTCATAGGACGTTGCTTAGAAGAATTTACTTAACTATTTTAATCCTCTATAACGATATTATTTAATGATGGGATATTATTGTTTGTCCCTACTCCTGATTTACTTGACCTAGAATTAAAATGATCAATTTCTTAAAGATTTGTCACACTATCACAATGCACAGCATTATTTTAAACAACTAAATCTCCTTTATCTTATTTTTTTATTGCAAAGCCAGAATGTCTAAAACAAGGATATATCTTTTTCTTTTTTTATTCTTCTGATTAGGAATCTTACTTTTTAGCTCTTAAAATAGACTCTAAGCTATTATTATCCTCCTCAGTCATATTTACGATACTCTTAATTGGAATAGATCTATGTTTATATACAATAAATATATAATTAAAAAATTTTTAATAATAATATTACCTTTTTCCTTGTCTGATTTTATCTAATTGATGTCTTATAAAATTACATAAAACCTAAACTGTTTAGGGATATTTTTTAGTCACATTGAATTGGCATCCTAAAGTATAAGGGTTTGGTTCAATTATTTAAACAGTAAACCTAGAGTCTGCTAAAACAGTATAAGTCTTTTGTGGATTTACAAATGCTATTGGATGAGCATCCCATTAGTTTTTGCTAGGAACAAGAAACTCAAATTCTAGATCAAGAAGTGCATAATGATTCATCAAAGCTTTTTTGATGTAACATATTGTTTCAGTATTTTTAGCTTCAAATATTGTGTAGGTCTTTTTATGGTGAATGTTAGCACGGTATATTTCAGTTTTCATAACTAATTTTCCCAAATCTTAGCTTTCTTAAGCTTTCTTTCTAAAATGCAACCCAGTGTTATGAACAGGTTTCCATTAATTAATTTCATTATCCCATTAATACATATCTCCTGAGACCTTTAAAATGAATTAAAAAACAATTAAAAGATTTCATAATTTAATTCATTTTATACTTATAATTTACATTATCTAAAAAGTAATCTGTCTTTCCATTTGGATATTCTTATTAAATTTATTTAAAATTTTATATTGGATCACCATTAGCTCCATTTACTATACGTACAGGCTATTTCATACATTTAATAAATTCATTTAAAAATTTTATCAACATTTTATGTAAACAACTAATTTTTTACTCTTTCTAGGTCAGTTGCAATCAAATAAATAAGTGCTTGCATAGCAAATTAAGATGCCCATAAAATTTTGTTAGTCTTAAAGCAGTTTTTTAAAAACATCAAAAACTATGTTAATCATATATCCTCTTAAAAAATAATATAGAATTTTAAATATTTAATTACTTATACTGCTTTTTCTGACCAAGGCCTTAAATTTGCATCACCTTCAATAAAAACCATATCTATAAAATCAAAAGATTTAGCTGCCTCTTTACTAACATAGCTTCCACTCATTTCATATAGAAAATCACAAATATTACTTTTATCACAAACGAAAAATTCTGTTTCTGTATCCATTAAATCTTTTTATCTTAAGAAATACTTAAAAAAACATTTTTTTCCCCTGCTTTTCTTTACATTCAAAATTGCAAATCAACCAATCAATTAAATTAAAAGACTAGCTTTTCGCATGCTGAAATAAACAATTTACTTATTTAATCATATTTTCAAATTCTTAAAATTATTTTAATCCGCTTGGTGTATCTGAGTAAGCATTTACTATTAATATTTTCATAACTAATAAGCCTTTTTACTATATATGTATGTGATTTATATAACTTCTTTAAAAAACTTCAGTAAGTTCTAATTAGATTTTTAAAATAATCAATATTTCTAAAATTTATTAAAGATCTATCAATTAAATAGATCTAAATTATTATTAATGTTATTTACTCCTTAAATTTTTAAAAGGTAGAAATTAATATATTTTTAAACAATATACAGTAAATAATACAATTAAACATAAATATATATTTTATTTTTACAACCTTTTATATATCATTGATATTTAAAGTTTCTCATTAGCTTCAATCTTTATTTTCTGATCTTTTATTGTATTATGATTTAGCTTATTCATCACTTTTTTTTACTCTTTCTCCTTTTTTGAGAAAGTTTTTTGGATCAATTGTTTTTTTGACATCACCTTTCATTTTAAAATACAGCTCATTAAGAAAAAAAATAGAAGAGCTATTATTTACCTTTAGCTGGTCCCATCGCATTTTTTGCATTACCTTAAAAGCACCTTTATTTAACCTCAAATTTACCTGCTGGATTTTTAATCTTTTTTAATAATGTTGATATGTTTATTATGATATTACTTAAATGATTGAAAGCCAGTAATATTTTCTTAGCTTAAAAATTTTTTTTGATGTTCATAGATTTCATTAATAAATATATTTTAAATAAATTATTTATTTTATAAATTTTTAAAGTAACCAAAAAAATACTAGTAAATACCTTGTTCTAAGTACCAATAGGAAAACCAAACGTAGAATAAGTTGGTGCTAGATTTCCAGGATATTTAGATTTATATAGACTAGTTTTTTAACTGATATTTGGTTTATTTATTAGCAAAAATCTTATGTTTTCTTCGTAAGACATTGTTTTAGAAAGAGCTTGATAAAGAAATTATTGATTATATTCTATTAATTATTATTAGTAAGATTTATCTATAGTTTATTATGATAAAATCAGTATAAAAATCCAAGCAGTAAAAAAACAAAAAAATTTCATTAATGTATGTATATTAGCTAAATGAATGATAAAAATTCTATTTCAAAATAAATGAAGAAGCAATTGTAGAATAATAAGATGAAAATTTTATTACAATTATGTATATAAATTGTTATTTTATAACAATTTAATAAATCCAAAAGGTTATAATACTAAATAGATAGATATATTGACTATTAATATAATTTTTGCTCAACTTAAAAGTTACCAAGTTTTACTAATATATTTTTAAAATAACTCATCATAAAATAAAGTTTTGGCCATAAAAATTATTTGATAGATAAAAGTATTGAAGAAACATGCAAATATATTTTTAATTTCCTCAAATAAAATTAAAAAGAAAATAAAAAAGCAATAACTTGTTTCTAACAATCATATAAACGTATAGAAGTATCAATTTTTCAAATAAAATAGCAGCGAAGAATAAAACAAAAAATCAAAAATTTAGCTATTTAAATTCATTCATTGCTGGAAATAATTAAAAAAATTAAAAATAAAAGTTAAGATAATTAATTAATTATCAAGAGTTTATTAAGCACTGAAAATACAAACAAACAATTCAATTCAAGTTTGAAAAAAGCAAGAAAGAAACAACTTTGTATTATTACTTTCTAAAAACAGTCAAGTTAATAAATATTATCAAAAACAAACAAGAACATAATTAAAAAATAAATATTAGCTTCACAATTTAGATTAAGCGACTTTAAACCACTACTTAATGGGAAATTGTTTTGTCTCAAAGCCTCCAAGCAGAGATAACAGTACTACAAAGGATAAAGCCGTCGACAATAACGAACTGAAGGTTGATCTTCAGGAAGTTCAAGAAGAACAAGGAAAATAATAAGTAGTTAAAGGTATCTATCTTTCTATCTTATAAATCTAACATTTAAAATCAATCCTACTTAGGCTGAAATTAAAATATGGGTTTACATATCGGCAAATTTAGCTTTTTTATTTAGGTTAGATGATAAGACAAATAAAATTTGAAGCTAACATCAAAAAAAACTTCAAAAATATTCCATTTATATCAATTAATACTATACTTCATACAGTCAAGCTTCTTTTATCTTTATTCTTTAAAATACATTAGAAGAAAAATAAGTTGCAGTAAAAAGTACTAAAACTTAAGAAGAGCTTTAAGAGCCTAAGCAAGAGGCTGTAGATAAATCAGCAGAAAAATATATTGATAAGAGTGCAGATAAATCATAGATCAATTAAAATAATTTATCTTATGAAGAATCAGCAAAAGCAGTAAATATTTTTTTAATTTAAACTATTGTGTGGAAGGATAATTTCTTTCAACAAAATAAATAAATTGTGAAAACTCATTTATTTGAGGGATAGAAAGTAGTTTATTTTGACAAGACCAAGAGCTGATAGAAATAAATTTAAGAGCTCTCTACTATTTTTTTCATGGTCTATTAGTTAATTATTGGAGAATATTAAATCTTTATGAAATTCAAAATATATTAAAATAACTTAACAAATTAAAAAGGATGTAGATGATAAAAAGAAGAAAAGAAATAAAGTTAAAGCTAAAAAAGTTAGGGCTGATATGGAAGAAGAATCTTAGATTTATGAGAATATTATCAAAAGAGAAAGAGAAATGACTAATGCTGATATTCATGCAAATAAAAAATCTCTTGGAAACCATTTCGTTTTTGCATTACTCTCTGATTAAGACAAGTAAATAAAAAATAAATATTTTAGCATAAACAAAAAATAAATCAATAAAGAACGATCATCATACTTACATGTATGAGCAATATGATCAAAGATCTAGTTTTAATCGTGAGAAACTGATCATTTAAAAATATGGCAGATATATTAAGAGAAATAAGCACACAAATTTAAAGTTTCAAAATAGCCAATAATTTTTCATTAAAAACTGGACAAAATTTTGAATTGTTTATTTTTTAATTTTAGGGAAGAAATTATCAAAAAGATGTTTTATTGTGAAAACAAATCTGATTTTGTATTTAAGTAAGGAGATCAAGCATCTACATATTTCATCATAGGTACATCTATCAATTTTAAAAAAACTTCATCCTTTAATAGAAATTTAAAATTAAAGAAAAGGGAGAGTGTTAAATTATTATTAATGGAGAGGTAAAGAGAACTCTCTAACATGGTTAATGTTTTGGTGAACTTGCTTTACTTTATGGAGCTGCTAGATCTGCTTCAGTTAAAGCTCTCGGTGTTTGTGGTTTCTGGGCTATTGACAGAAACACTTTCAAGAAAGCCATTACAGAAGTTGTACATCGTGAATATAGCGAAAATCGTTAATTCATAGATAAAATTAAATTCTTCAGTAAAAAAAATAATTTTTTTTTTTCAAAATTGTTAAATAAAAAATTAAATGTTATAAATAGATTCTATGACAAATGAATAAAAGGATTCAATTGCAAATGTTCTTATCACTTAAGTTTTCAAGAAGGGAGAAGTTATTGTTGCAGATGGTGATATGGCTAGTTCTTATTACATTATAAAGAAAGGAAAAGTAGCAATTTACAAAGGTGAAAATATGATTCGTGAAATGGGTGTAGGAGAAACTTTTGGTGAATAAGCTCTTTTCGAGAATTCAAAAAGAGGTGCAACAGTTAAAGCAATAGAAGATGACTCAAGATGTATCGCTTTAGGAAGAGATACAATTTAGAGCGTACTTGGTGATAAAGTCTAAGTCATTATGTATAATAATATGATTAAGTGGGCTTTTGAAGGAAATGAAGTTTTAAAAAAACTAACAAAGGTCTAAAAAGAAAAAATTGTAATTAATTAAAAGTAAACCAACTACTAGAAGGGAGTGGTTTGCTTCTAAGCTGGCTAACCTGTTTAAAAACTTATCTTTATATTAGAAGGTTCTATAGGATATGTAAATATATATTTTGATTGACATTTTTTATTTTTAATAAATTTTTTGTATAATAGGAAGGAGGTAATAAAATAGCTGAAAAAGGAGGATTGTTTGGTGACCATTGGCTATTATTGAAAAATAAAGATGAAAAGTAATGTTTTGTTAAGTTGTAAATTTTAGTTAATTAAAATTATTAAAAAACCAGATTAAGCAAAAACATAGTATTCAACGAGGATACTCTTTTGGCTGAAATAACTTTCTAGACATTATTTGAGCAAATTGGTGGTAAAAATATAGAAGATGTCATTGTTAAAAACTAGGACTCTCATGAAGTTAAGTATATGAAAAGAGCAAATTCAAAGGATTTAAACAAGGAACACTAACATTTAAAGCTAGAAGACATGATCTCAATTAAAAAATTAGGTAAAAAATATTTATTTAATAAAAGATAGAAATAAGGTTTTAATTTAATTAGGTTTTGGTTAATTTGGTAGTGTTTATTTGGTTAAATCTAAATCAGATGCTAATTTTTATGCATTAAAGTGCATTTCTAAAGCTCAAGTTATCGAGCAAAGTTTAGAAAAACATCTTTTACAAGAAAAGAAAGTACTTGAAAGTGCTTAATTCCCTTTCATCATGAAATTTATTAGAACATTTAGAGATAATAATAATGTATATTTCTTGGTAGAATATGTTCGTGGTATGGAACTTTTTGATGTAATTCGTGAAATAGGTAATTTCTAAAATATATTTTTCTGAAATTTCATTGAATCAATTAATTATAAAATAGGTCTTTTAAATACTTATGATTCCTAATTTTATATTGGATCTCTCCTTTTGTGTATTGAATATCTCCACACTAATTCAATCATTTACAGAGATATTAAACCAGAAAACATCATGATAGACTATAAAGTAAAAATTTTCAAATACTTTTTTAAACTTTCTAAATTTAAAATATTTTTAATTTTTAAAGGGATACATGAAATTAATTGATATGGGTACTGCTAAATTCTTAAAAGGTAAAAGTGGCAGGACATTTACAATCATCGGTACTCCCCATTACATGGCTCCTGAAATTATTACTGGTAAAGGTTATTCATATAGTGTTGATTTATGGTCAATTGGTATTTGCTTATATGAATTTATGTGCGGTGCTGTACCTTTTGCTGAAGATGCTGATGATCCATATGAAATTTATGAAGAAATTATTAAAAAACCTATTTCATATCCTGGCTTTTTAAAGGATAAGAACTCTAAAACTCTTATGAATCAGTTATTAAATAAAACTCCTGAGCTTCGTTTAGGTGGTTCTTATGCTGCACTAAAGGCTAATCCTTGGTTTGATAACTTTGACTTTGTAATATCTTTAAATAAATAAGAAAATCAATTCAATTTTTTAAAAATTAATTATAGGATAAGTTAATGGACAGATAATTAAGAGCCCCATACGTTCCTCCTAAAGACAAACTTATTTCAGACGCCGAAATCAAAAAAATGGAAGGCATTCGCAAGCTTGTTATGGATGAAATAAAGGTTTATTTTTTTTTATATTTAATAAATAAAAATTTTATGATCTTATTAAAATAAAAAATAGCATGAAAATACATCTAGATATAGAAAAGAAAATGCTAAAGATCCTAACTGGGATAAAGATTTTTGAAGTAGGTAGGCTAAAATAAAAATGTAAAAAGGCAAATATTTATTCTTTAAAACAAAATAAAATTGTATTAATATAATAATTATCATCATATCATACAAATTCCAAATAATATACATTTAAATTATAAAAAGAATCATCAGTTTTTTAATTATCAGATAAAAGTTATAAAATTTTAAGTAAAAAAACAAACAATTTACTTGCATCTTTTGTTTTCTATGTGGCTTATAAAAAGCATGTAAACACATTCTTACAAAAATATTCAATTAATTATATTTCATATTCTCTTTGGTTTATTTTTTAATTTATTTACTCAAGCAACTAAAATTTAAAACACTTTTAAAAAAAGACACTGATTAACTCCAATCTAAATATACTAAATCTAATAAAATGTTAGTTTATGTTATTTTTTTATTAGTTAGTTCATTCATTAAAATTAAACTTTCTTTGTAAAGCTTCATATTTTTTCAAAATTCAAAAGAAATAAGAAAAATTCTTTTAAGTTCATTAAAAAAATTTAACAATTTGAGAATTTTTAAATCTATAAAAAAAGATGATTTTTTTAACAATTTTATTTTGAAAAATGACTTTATTTTATAAATTTTTGTTTGGTTAAAAAATAGATTTTATCAATACCCTGAATTGAAAAGTAAAATCATACATTAAAAACAATTTTTTTTATTGAAGTATTTCTTTTTTGGTTTGAAATCCACACTATTTTATGGATTTATGTATAAAAGCAATTCAAAATAAAATTTGGGATTTTTAATTTATATTTTTAAAAAAAGTAAATCGTTTCTTTTTTGGTTTAAAGTTAATGTGATTTATGGATTTATGTTTGATTAAAAAAGAGATTTGATTAATATACTGAATTAAATAGTATATAATATGAATTAGATTTTACTACAATTCAAGATATAAATGTATACATTTAAAATAATTTTTTATTAAAGTAAATCATTTCTTTTTGGGCTTAGCCATTTTAAATTGAATTTATTCATTTTAGATAATACCATCAGGACCATATAAGAAATTACTAATATTAGTTGTGTCATTTTTTTGTGTCTAAAAATACAAAAAATATTACTATTGATAAATGAAATGAATATTTACATCTTTTTTCTTTTTAATGATTGTGATGGTTTTAGTCTAGCCTGAATCATCTTGAATATTAACTTTAGCAGTAGCATTAATGATTTTCTTTTTATAGTTTACATTTTTAGTGTTTATCATTTAAGATTAAATTTAAGTGTCATGCTATTTTATTTTATTTTATCTAAAATTAATAACCTGTAAAATAGGATTTAACAAAATTTACATTTATAATTGAATTGAGTTCTCTTTCTATATCATCATCATATTATTGATTTAAAGCTTTGAGCTTTTGTTCTTCTTCATTAGGAGCTTTATTAGTTTAATTTTATTATTAATCATTTTGGCTTGAGTTATTATTATTATCTTACAGTTTATTCTTTAATATAAGGTTTCCCAAAAATATTTTCAATTCTTCCTCTACAGTTTTCAAAGTTCCTTTTTTCTCTTTTTATTCAATAGTATTAACAAGATCCTCAGCATCTTTGTAAGTTTTTATTTTTGTTAATCTATTGCTACCAGAATCTAAGCTTTCAAAAGTATCGAGAACCATGAATTCTATATCTATAGGAACATACTTCTTTGAGAGAATATATTTTTGGAAAAAGATTAAGAATCTAAGCATTTTAGGGAATGTGCGTCTCTTTGTGATATATTATCTAACTGGTTCAAGGATATTGCAAATCATGGAAATTCTGAACAAATCTTCTTAGCTATCAATTCTTTCAACTTCTTCTTATGTTCTAAATGGTTCATGACCAAATTCTATACATAGATAGAGCAAATCAAAAATAAAATCTATTTCCACAACTTAAAACAAATATAATTCTCCAAGGAATCTTACAACACTAATTCTCTTTTATTATTCTTAAACTTCATTTTATTCCATACCATAAATAGTCTAATTAATTTTACAATTAAATTATTAATTTCATTCATACCGGAATTTATTTTATTTACCTTTTCTAGTAAATCATCTACTATTCTCAAAGTCAAAGTTGGTCTAAAAGTATTCAAGAAAGATAATAAACCAGCACACAATTAAATATCATCTATTCTTCCCTTCAAAGCTCTCTTAATAATTACATTGAAACAATAATCATCAAGTTAATCATCCCATTAGAGTCTAAATAATTGATTATGATAAAATAAGTTAAAAAAGAATATTATCTAAAAATAAATGAAAGAAATAGAATACTTTTATATAGTTGCAGTAACTTCTTTGAAATTCATTTCGTTTAGCTTTTCTAAAACCAAAAATCTGACATATTGTTCAAGTTCAGTTCTTTACTTTTCTGACTTAATTGCTTTTTTCTTAGAAGGCTTTGAAAGAGTGATTGAGTTTTCTAATTAGATAGATTTATTAGTGGGTAAGTTGGCTTTACGAAGATGAATATTCAATTAATCTAGGATTGTAATGTATCTAAAACGAGTTTCTTAGTTATTATAAATAAATCTTCCTACATTGTCCATGATCACACACAATAAATCAACTTATTAAGTATTGAAATCATCAACTAATGACTTAAATATATTTAATATCTTAAAGAGTTCTAAAACTCTGAATTTAGTTAACTCACACAAGTATTTCAAATATCTCATTTTTTTATCTCTGAAAGAAAAATCTTATCTCTACTTTTCTCTGTAGGAATCAAAATCTTTAATTAATTTTTCAATAACCATTTCTCCCAAATCTTTAAAATGCTTGCTAATAACTGCAACAAATCTACATAAATGAGGAACCATTAAATTGTATTCTTTTCTATATTCAAGTAGGTCCTTGACTAATTTTTTTCTGTTTTACTTATTATTTACATAAATGAACTATTCTGCAAGTAAGTCAGCTTTTTCTTAGCTAACACAGTGCTTTAAATTCTTTTTAAATTGCTCGTATGACTTAGGGATGTCATCTTTTTAAATATTTAAAATATTATTTAACATAAATATTAATAATAAAAGAAAAAGACTACCATTATCTTTATCATCATCTTCCTCTTCCTTTTTTTCTTCTTCCTCTTCTTCTTCCTATTCCTTTTCTGCATCATCAGCTTAATCTTAATCATCATCATTATCATTATTTGCTGATGATTTTTGGGTATTTCCTTAGAAATAGTTATTTGAAAAAAGAGAGCCAGGAAGCTTAACTTTCAAGTCAAATATTTCTTCATAAAATGCTCTTTCTTCTTCAGTATCAAAAAGATTTTCACTTTCTTGACGAAGACGTTCTTCTTCTTCAAGTTTTTTTCTTCTTTATTCTTCAAGAATTTTTTATTATTTTTTTTCTCTTTCTTCTTCTCCAAAGTTAACTTTAAACTCTAACTCTAAATTATCTGCAATAGTAGTAAGAGCTTCAAATAAATTCATATAATTATTTCTGGTTTTAGTATATTCTTATTCATCTTTTTCTGTTAATTTATCTTCACTAATTAATCTATTAATCTTCTCATCTGACTAAATTTTCAACTATTTAATTATTTATTAATTGCTCATTAATGATTGTTATTTCATAAAATATCACTTACGTCATAGAGATTCTTGAGATGAACCATTAATAAATTCAAATAAACTTAGAAATCATTGATAATTTTGATAGTTTTTTCAGGTGTAACAATCATATCAAAGTCAAAAATATTAACTAAATCATCATACTTATTGTAGTTAAAGCTTGCTTTAATACCTTTACGACGAGTTATTTCAAAACCAAATCTATCAGAAAACATTAAAGCAGTTTAAACATTTAACAAAAGAGTTCTAGCTTCTTCTCTTGGATTTATCTTTATTGTTATTTAAAAAATAATAATTAATTTTTAATATTATCTTCAGTTAAATGTATACAATATCTTTTAAGCATTCCATAATTTTATCATATTAGGTAGTAACTCCAACTACAAATAATTCAGCAATAAATCTCATCATATCTCTTCTTTTAACTGCTACAACTTTTTCATCTTTCTCCTTCTAAATAATACTAAATATAAAATGCTTAGTATTTAATTATTGCCTAAAATGAGTTTTACTTAGTTTTAATTTGCTTTTAGATCTAAATAACCATTTGAATATTAAATTATTCGTAACTTTGATGAAGCTTAGAGCATAACTACATTTTCAATAAAAAACATTATTAAAATAAAAACCTTTTTATAAACTGATATACCTAAACAAAATAAATAATATCATTTTCAGTGATATTATAGTCAGCAATAGAGATTGTAATTTCATTAATATAGCTATTTATTTATTTAAAAACAAGTTTTTAACACTAAATCAAGTTGATCATTTCATAAAAAATGCTGAATTCAAACAAAATTGAATTTAATATTTTGAAAATTTACTTTTGCAAATTATAATTATCAATTTCATTCAAGATAGAATCTCTATCTGTAGGTCTACTACCTTTAAGTTTATTTAAAAACTTTGTTACTTGCTATAGCTTTAACACTCTTTAATCCATCTTCAAATCTTTTAATTAAAAAAAAAACATGATTAATTTCTAGTTATGAAGTGTTCTAATATTTACTAGCATAATTCTCCTTAGCCTTAATATTTTTTTATCTTAGCTCTCTTCTGAAAGATTGTAATTATGCTTTTTCATCAAAAAACTTTTAAATGTCTTCAGGGATTTATTCTGTATCCATTTTTTATTACTGATAATGATGCTTTTACAAGTTATTTAAAAGTTTATTTATTTTTATAAATTTCTTTTTAAAAGATATTAATTAATAGATACTATTAAATTTACTTTCTTTTTTACTACTCAGCATTCACTAATTTTATTCTTTTAAACACAAACTCATATTATTCAATTATTTTTTTTATAAAATCGAATAGAACTAGCAAACTAATAATAGACTAATAACATCAGCCTACATATGTTTTTTAATATATTTTAACTAAATTAAAAATTTCTTTAAAATATTATATTTATCTAAAATCTTGACTTGAATAATTTGTTTGAAAAAAAATAGCTTCAAATAATAAAAAATAAATTTCATTTTGAAAAAATAGTATCAACTGAAGTAAATAATGCTTATTTTAGAAATTATTAATTTGAAAGAAGATAAATTATCTTTTAGAATAATATTTTAATTTTCATTTCTAGAATAATTTGAAATTTGATTTCCAAAAATTAATTATTTTTTTTTTATTTTACTAAAGAATTTCTATTTTTTCATCAATTTTTTTATTAATATCATAAACTGATTTCATTATTCTAGATGTAGAGAATTATTTCAAATAAACCTTTAAAAATCTTAAGTAAAATGATTGATATAAATAATTGTGTTAATGAAAACATATCAATCATATTTTAGTAATTAATAATTTTAATTAAAAGTTTTTTAAAATTAGAGAAATATTTAAATTGATTGAATAATATTAGAAAGAATTATTTTAAACTAATTGCATTTTTTTTAATTATGAACATAAAATAAATTTAGATAGATTGATGATCATTATTATTAAATATAATTTTTAACAAAATATTAGAGACTCTATAATTCACTACTTAGACTGACTATTCATACTAAATTTACTATTGTTAGCAAATTCATCACTCATATATTGTTAATGAATAGAATTTTAAACATCTTTAGTTTGTTGTTATTTTTATTTACATTTTTTGATATACAGTTACTACTCTTTGTTTTAAATTTCTGTGTTATTTTTTGAACTTCTTTTTTCTTCTACTTTTTTTGAATGGTTAGATGGAGAATATTATTTATTACTATTTGAGTAATCATATTTTATCTTTTTGATTTAACTTTCAAAATCTTCTAAATCTTTTTCTGCTTCATGGGTTAGAGCTTCGAATTGCTTTTGTAAATAAACTCTTTCAGGTGACTTATTAGAAGACTTTCTTTTTGTATCTGCACTACTCCCATGCTTTTTAAATTTTTAAATATTATTTTGATCTTGAATAAAATGATTTCTATTTTCTTATTTATTCTTATTGTTCAAGAAATTAATTTTATTAATATCACTATCACCTTCTTTATATTTTTAAAGTAAATTTTAATGATCATTTGTAACTTTAGATTTAGCATATTTGGGACTTGAATTATTCATGTATTAAGAAGACTCTTCCTGTAAGTTAGAGTCAATTAATCCTTAGTTACTTCCTCTTTTTTTAAGGTTTTAAATCCCACTTATGTATTTCTTTATAGTTTCTTTATGCAAACTTCTTAATTCCTCATATTTTGATTGCATTTAATCAAGTTCTTATTTATAATTTGTTTGCTATTAAAGAATATATTGCTTTAACTTTAAAACTTATTTTTGCAAAATCAAATTTTCTTATTCAGCAGTCATTTTAGCTCTTTCTGAGAAACAATTTTCATCTCCTTCATTTGTATTAATAAACTTAATGAAAACTTTACATAATTTATCTCTGTTAACTTTTATTTTTTAATCAAAATTTTTTTTACGAAATTAACTTTTTAAAAACTTTTCACCTTTCTCAAAATCCTAAACTAATTTGATAATATTATAGCTACTGCATTCAATTTAATTATTACAATCCTTCATCTTTTTAACAAGGAATTGCTTAAACTTAAGATATTGAGCTTCAATTATAAGAGCAGCTCTTTTTACTGAACGAAATTCAATAATAAGTTTTCTGCTTAAATAGCCTTTAAATACTTTCTAAATTTTAGTAGCAGCAAGAATATAGATGTCAAAATCAAACATAATTGGTTTTTTATTTAAACTGTTAACTAAAATATTACTATTTGTTGTGCCTTCAGATCTTGTAGAAGAATTATTGTTATTTTTTGTTTTACTTTTGTTGAGGTTATTTAATTAGTTTTAACTTATTAAGTTTTAAGAATCTGGAACTCTTGATGACATCATGCTATTACTCTTACTAGACATTTCAAATATTTATCCATTATTATGTTTCTATTATTATGTAGTATCTAAAAGATTTACTTCTACTTCAGAATCTACTTAATATTTACTATCACCCCCAATAATTTAAGAATACTAAAAACTTTCTAGAGAATACTTTGAAAGTTAGAGAAAGTTTTTACGATTTTTATTATTTAAAATTTAATTTTGATGGATCATTTTTCTTATTTTCTTCATATTTTTTTCATGGTTAGCACTGCGTTGCTCTTTGTCTTCAGTAGTTTATTGTTGTTACATTTCTTTAATCACTTTCATATTCTTTATGTAAATAGATTTATCTATAATTAATTCATTATTTTCTTATGGCTAACTATAACTCGCTAATTATTGATGATGCTAGTGATGATAATGATGATGATCATGACCATAGTAATCATCTGCAAACCTTTATTAAACTCCATAATTTTAACTCTCTTCAAATAAAAATTAATCACAAGGATAAGAGTTGTATTCAATATTACTTATTTTAGCAAAGTGAGAATCTTTAATATGCTTAGATGATGTGTTAGAATTTGGAGAGTAATTAAATTGATCAATAACTTATATGATATTTTAATATTTATTATTTTGTTAGTGTTTATCTTCTTTATTCTGTTTTTGATCTACTTTTTCATAACCTTAGTATTTTTATTATTAGTAAAGATTAATCTATTGATTCAGATAATAATTCTCCTCTTCTTCTTAATAAAACCTATTTTGATTTACTTTGGCCTATCCATTTTATTGCATCTTCATTTATGTTCCATTTTGATTAGCATAGATATTTAGCTGCTATTTATCTGAGTTCTTCTATATTTTATTTTGATTATAATTAGAAGTAGGCAAAATATTTTGTCTCCTTTCTGAAAGCAAATTGCTCTCAGAGATTTCAACTGAAATATTTACAGATTTATGGTCCAAGTAATCTTATTCTTTATGATTTTCTTTTTGATATTTCATCTGTGAATCTTATCCTTTGTTGTTCTTATTCTCAATATTTTCTTTTTTTTATTGCATCTAAGCGTAAGGCTAACTTTCTCTAGCTTATTCTTAATCTTCACTGTCTTCTTCTAGGTTCCTTGCAAAATTTGCTTTAAATAAATATTTTTTAAATTTATTAATAAGGAATTTAAATAACTAGAAGTAATTATTAATCCAATAAATAATTTAATCCATTAAAATAATTTTGACTAATGAAATGATTTAAAACCAAAATATTTACCACTGTGTGAGTAATGTTTTATTTTTATGTTATCTTATGAAAACTAATCTATCTCTTCTTCTTCTTTCTTTAACTTTTCTGCTATGTTTTTAAGCTTTTCTTAGTTTTAATGTATCTTTTCTTAGAAATTTGATTCATCTTAACTCTCATTAGAGCTATTCATCATCATTTTCATTTGCGAATTAGAGAATATTGGATGGACTTAAGGGAATTTTAATACTTCAGCTTCATTTTTTCCTGTTGCTAAACAAACTCCATTCAAATTTTTCTATGTATCAGTTTAAAATTCCTTAGTCTTTTATTTATTTAATTCTACTGGATGTAATTGATATTCATAAGCTTATTATCTTTCTCTCTGATTCATCTGCTGTTGCATGTATTTTTATTAAACTTTTTTTTCAATTTCTGCACTGCTGCTTTCACATGATTTGTGAAATTCAATATTCTCCTCACTTACATCATCTTATATTTAATTATTGCTACTTATACTTCTTTTGATATTTTAAATTTTTTTCTTTTATTCTTCATATTGAGCATGGGAAGATTATATAATATACTTCTCTGAATTATTTTATTGAGAATCTCTATTTAAATTATACTAGTAGTCGTAATACTCATCCTATCCTAATTGCTATCCTTATAAATACTCTAATTACTCTTTTTCATACTCATAAATTTCTAATAACTATCTCCTAATCTCTTATCTCACTAAAAAACCTCTAATGTTTGCCTATATAAATATTATACTCTTTAACTCTTGCTGTGTGAGCTTCATTTATAGCACCAATCTGTTAAAGCCTAATTTTTGAAGGTTTTATTTGACTAATTTTGTTTATGTTTTATTATAAAAGAGGTAGGAATAATTATTGTTTATTTTTGATTATTTGCAATTAAACAACAACAATAATAAACAAACAGATAACTATACTGTTTCTACTTAAAATTTCAATATACTAACTATTTAAATAGCTATTATTTATATGTATAAAAGATTCATTCAGTCATTTGAATTACAAGCAAGCAAAAAGTTCACTACCCTGTTATTAAAGTAAAGAAACACTATCAAACTGTCCGATTCTGCTTATTAATTACAGGTATATTATTTTACTAAAATAATTAAATTACTTTCCAAGCATTAATTTCCATTAAAATTTTTTCAAAGAAAATAATACCAATTTACTTAAAATAAATTTTTTAATGCTTCTTCCAAAAGTAATTTTGCACTTGTTAGAGAGTTTTCCTTTAATTATTTCTAAAAAATATTTAAAATAATAATATTTTTTGAAGAACAAATTAAATCTACCTGTTATTTTTAAAATAATTTTGATTTGGTGTTCGTTGGAAAATTGTTTGAATAATTTAAAACTTTATTCAGCTAATTAATGATGATTTTTGAATCAACTAAGTTACATCCCATTCAATTATTTCTAAAATATGCTTTTCTTTCTAAAAAATATTCCAAACATAATTAAAATCTATTTTTTAGGTTATTTTTAGAAATAATATTTTTTTGAGAAATATTTATTATTTAAAAGTTTTTGTGAATTTTTGCTTCTTTTATTTTTAAAATTGCTTTCCTTATAATTATATTTTAGATATATTTTAATGATTTTATTGTTTTAAATAGCATATAAAATTTTGTAATATTTCTGGGAATCATTTTACTAATCTAAAACCTTGCTCTACTTACTATTAAATGATGATGCATTTTTTTTAAAAAATAAACAAAAGAATTATGATGTAATCATTTACAAAGTATCTAATGGAATAATTATTTCTTAGAAACATTTAAAATTAATTAAAGTCTACTTATTGGTAATATTTTTTAAAAAATAATTTTGAATGTAATATTTATCTAATTTGAAACAATTAAATAAAAAGTTTATTTATTAATTATTTATTAAATTTTCAATTAAATTTTTTAATTTTATAATTACTAAGTAAAACATAAATTAATAAGACTCATCCCTATCATTTATTTTTTTTATAAAATTATTTTTTTTCAAAAATAACGACGACGATTAGTATTGAAAGTATCATATTCATCTCTTCTTTTTTTATTAGTACTATCAAAAGCAAGATAAATACAAGTTGCTAAAACCATAGCATTTTAATCTGAGTTGTAGTTTGGTGGAAATCCTAAACGAAAATTATTGAAACCCCACTAGCAGACAGTGGTTTCTTGAATTAACGCTCCTTAATTTCCATCAGCGTCTACTAGCTAATATTTAAAATTTCTACATGATTCACAACAACAGCATCCACACCATACACTAGGCTAGCAAATATTATATTTCAATTACAAATCATTAACATAGTTACTTGAACATGTAATAATTCCACACGAATTAGTATAAATCACTCCAACATTTGCATTTTTTCCATTTTAATTCATAAAAATAGTAGAGTAACTATAGGGGCCTGTTGATAAAGCTAATTTTTCTAAATAAAATATAACATCAGGTGAGGTTTCATCTTCATCATCAAAATTTTTAGTAATTATCATTTCAAAAGATTAACTACATCCCTTACAGCAGCAAGGTCCACAAGATCTTTGGCAATCGCAACAAGGATTAAATTTACCAATTGCGTAAAAGGTAGGCTTAGTTATACCCTGTAATTTTTATCCATTTTCATCAGCTTCATATATTTTAAAGACATGTGAGGAGTTCCAAGTAAAAACATTTTTAAATTCAAAACCCTCCTCAATATAAAAGCCCTTTGCTCCATTTAATTCATTTACAGCTTTATGTATGAAAGAAAGAGGCTTGAGTTCTTCATCTAATTTATTATGTTCTACAACTTTAATCCCTTTTCCTTTATGCTTTGTTTCTTTAGATATATTAGGATGTTTTAACACTTTTTATGTATTCATTTAAAATTAAGTTGACTCCAAATTGAATTTACAATATAATGAGTAAAAAATAGAAAAAGTAAATAATATCACCAATATTTATATCTTTTATGTAAATGCAAAAAATCATAAATATCTAAGCCTTTTCATTTTTACCGTTTTTTAAAAAACTTTAAATCAAAACAGCTTAGCAGAATAAAACTTAAAAACTGAGGTATTATTTTAAGAGATTTAGTCATATAAATTATATTTTTAATGAAATTATTTTTTAATTTTTATTAATGTATTGATTAATTTTGCAATTTAAGAAAAAATGTATTAATAAATTTTTTATGTAAATATGAATACATAAAATTTAAATTATTTAAAATCGAAATTAATCACACATAAACATCTACTTAGACAATAATCTATTTGAATTTTATTTAGTGTGTTTATTTTTGCATTCTTGGTCCTAAAATATTATTTAACATTTGATAAAAATAGATTAATTGATTATGAAAATAGATATGAAGGTAGATTTTTATCTCGTTAAATAAATTTTATTTCTAAATTTAATAATGGACATATAGATTTTTATTAACTATAAATAAATTTTTTCAATAATACACCTACTTGAATGCGTCTTCCAGTAAGGGCATTGTCTGAAAAAATTTTCTAAGCTTATATAGTTTTAGATTAAAGTTAAAATTTTTAGTGAAAGTGAATTTTCTTTCTTTTGAGTATTGATTTTATCTTTAAAAAATAAAGTCTAATAAGTAAATTCAATTAAAATAATTTACTATAGTTCCTAGTTATTTTTCTTAAATAAATTGTATAATTTTATGTAAAATAAAATGATTAATTTTTAATAAGAATTAATAATATAAAATTTTTTTTTTTATAAGACAATAAATGTGAGTGTTTCTAAACTTCCTAACAAAAAACTTTAATAAAATAACATTTTTTAATAAATTTAATTCAAATGGTGCAAAAATTAATTTTGACTTAAAATATTTACATAATTGGGTTATTTATTGTAAATACATTTATTTTTATTTATCATAAAGTTTTGATTTTTTAAATTTGCTATGTTGCATACTTGATAACTAACTATTAATCAACATTTTTATTAGAAAAATTAATAAGAAAGAAATATCATTTTCCTTTTTGTTAACTTGTATTTTATTTAGAATTCTTAGGTAAAAAAGAATATTTTTTTTATTTATTTTTATGTTATTAAATAACAAATAAAAAAATGTTTTTTTGCTTTTTGATGAATGACTATCAAAAAATTTACTGGGAGAAAGTAGCTATTTGTACTTTTGATAAATATTACATATTTTCTGTTAGTAGTTATTTAGAAATAAATTGTATTTTTTCTCTTTAGCAAATAATAAAAAATTTTGAAAACATATATAGAAAAATAGATTATTTATAATTAGTTAGTTATTAAGCTTTAGCTAATACTTTAGAGAAAGTAAGGTTGCAAGATAACTAAAACACAATTAAAAACTCTAATAGTTAAATAAAAAGGTAAAATTTTAGAAAATTTCTCTAGAATTTCTTTTTAAATCAAAACTAGAAAAATAAATTTTTGTCTTAAAAAAAAGAAATTAAAATAGTTCTAATTAATTAATATTTACTATTTCATGCTATATAATTATAACTTTTCATCTAAATATTTTTATCTCAGTTAAAGTTAGTTTACTGAACTATTTTAGTATTTCCTTTATTAATTAATAAATGTTTTCAAATTGCTGAAGGACAATATAATTAAGCATTATTATCTACATTTAAGGAATCGAATATGGTTACGCTAAGCAAAAAATAAAAAATCAAGTAAAAACAATAAGTCTTAATAATGATAATAAATTGAGTTATTATTATAACAAAATTTTTTTGTAAACACAAAGCAATATTTGACATAAATTAGTGATTATTACATAATTAATAAGATCTAACATAGTCCAATATGTATTTTTAATAAGCAGATAAAAATTTGAAAAAACAAAACATCTAATGACATCATTTAAGTTAATTTAAAAGTTATAATAAATTTAAAGATATGTTGATTTAAATACAAAAAGAAGAGCTAAATTTATAAATTTAGTTATAATAAACATTATAATTATATTATTATTATAAAAATTAATTAATTGTTGAACTCTATATGAAATTGTTAATAATTTAATTATTTCTTCTCTTTACATATACAGATATAATCTAATTATTATTACAAGCAATTTTTTAAATTTAATTAGATTAGCTATATTGTAATTGATCACATATAATAATCTATTTAATTTTTAAAGATGTTTTTATGGGTAAGTAATTTATTCTGTAAGCATCTGTCAAAAATTCTAATAATTTTGTTAAAATAACTGGTTTTAAAACCTGTTAGTGTTACTTATTACTTTTTTTTATATTTAACTCATTCAATTCCCCATAAAAAATAATATCAGGCAATGCTTAAAAGAATTTGAATTTGCGCTTTTAAATTACAATAACAAATATAGATATAAAATTTTAAAGAACAAACAAGTATGTAAAAATAAAAATGTAATTCATGTTTTTAGAATTTTACATATTTTATTTATTTAAGTTTGCATTTAAGAAAAGTTTACAATTTTTACTGAAGTAATTGAAGGAATATTATAATTTAAAAAATCATTCATTCATAAAAAACAAATTTATTTTTTTGAAATATATGCATGAATCAGATGCTAGCGAGCATTTATTTTTTTCTAATAATTTTGCTTTTTTATACTTGAGGCCTTATTTGAAATGGCTCGTTGTTGATTTTAAAAAATTTATCATTTATTCATGGCTCAAAATTATGTAATCACAGAAAGGCAAAGGAATATTTGAGTATTTAATTATAATATTAGATTTTTGATTGATAACATCAAAAGTAAGAAAAATTTTTCAACTCCAAACTGCAAAGAGCTTAATCAATCAATAAACAAATATATATCATTTGTTATAATATAAATCCTCTTTGCATTACTTTCAATTGATTTTGAAAGTAATTTCAGAATTTAATATAATATTTTTGATTTGATTCTGACTTTAATTAAAGAATCGATTTGATTCAATGAATGGATGGATATAGATTTGAAAAATTTTAAATTGTATCAAAGTGATCAAATTTTGATAGTGGTTTTGAACGCGTTTGATGTAAGATATGCTTTTCTTTTTTGGCATTAGGATGAGAAATTATACATGAATTTTTTTAATTTTTTTTTGCCAAGAATATTTTTTGTACTTTTCATTTTGAGACTTTGGTTGTCTCTCAGATAGTAATAATTAATCTGAAATTATTCCATGTTCTTGTGTTACATAGAACTTAGATGATAAAATAAGTAACAAAACAATTCTTTTAATAATTTTAACTAAACTAAAATAGATGATTATTTTTTAGAAAATTTGAAGAATGATTTCAGAACTTTCATATTTTCTAGAATAAATCCTTAATATAATATATAAAAGCATGGCTTTTAAACTAATATTTAAATCAACTTTTGTCTCAAAATCCTTTATTGAAGAATTATACTATATATGTAATCGGACTATTTGTAATTATTATAATATTCGAAAAAAGAAATCAGATGAAGAGGTAGGATTAAATTTTAGAATAATATTAATGCAGTAAGTAATTTTTTTTACAATTATAATTTACTTTTTGTATTATACTTTCTATTTTCAAAAGCAATAAAATCCATTATTTTATCTCCTTAAAAAATCAACTAAAAAACAATTTGATAAGATTCAAAAATACCAAAGGACTATAATTTGGCAAATTATTTTAAGGAATTGAGTTATTGATAGAAGTTTAGAAATGTAAAAAAAATTTCCATTCATAATCAAAAATGAACAAATCACAAAAAAAAAGGAAGGAAGAGGTAAGGTAAAATTTTTAATTAAGAAACTCAAATTTTCTATTCACTCTTCTTTCTTTCTTCTTCTATTATAATTGTTGTTTTGAATTTTCAATATTAATCTCAAAATCACAGACGCAAAAATTTAATTTGAGAGTATTTCGATAGAATCAATTAGGTTCCTTGCTCATTACTTTCCGCTCATTTTAATAATAATAATTATAAATGAGGAAATACAAAGAGAAATAAATAACAAAGGAAATCATGATTATAAATTGAAGAGTGCTGTATATAATTTTTTATAATGATTAAATAAATTAAAAAAAAAATAACAAATCAAAAAACATAAGCGTTAACAAATTCTTTCAAAAAATAAACAATATTAAGGAAAAAAAACAATTCTTAAAACCAATACAATATCAAAAATGTCTTACAACCTCTCCTAAATTGAAGATGCTTCTCCTTTCAACTCTCCCATTTTGAACAAGGAAAGATCTAACTCTATTTAACTACCCTTAGGAAACGGATTGCCTACCATATTTCTCCCCATTTCTTTCTCTGAAGATAACATAAACGATCTTATGAACTTGGCTAACAAGTTTGAATTAGAAGAAGAAAATGAAGACTTAGATTGTGAAAACATCGAAGAGTTAAACTACTAAAACGAACTTAACTCTAATAACAGCTCTTAAATTGATAATGTCATTTGCAATTGAGCTTGGCTAACTTTTCAATGAGCCTTTACAAAATATTTGATCTATGCGTTTAATGAAAGACAATATTTATCCTTGGTGGCTTTTAAATACTATCCATTTAACTAACTAACTATTATATATGTCAAGCCAATTAAAGGACACAAAGTCTTTCTGATAAACAACTTACAAGAGCTATTTTTTTGCATTATATTAATAAAATTATAATGATATTATTACATGATTGCTTAAAGTAAATAATAATAACAAATGAATCATTCGCTAGATCAATAAATAACTTGTCCACTCACTCACTTTTTCTCAGTCTCTCTCTCTCTCACTTATATAAAATACTTGATTCAAATTTCTGTGTAATAAAAATTAACTAACTACCATCTCATACTATTTTTACATACTCTATTTAATTAACCTATAACTATATAACTAAAATAATGAAAATATATTTAATGTATCTTATATAACCTACATAATACTAAAATTAAATTAATTCTAATAAATCAGACATATTCAGAATACTATTTTTATTCAGATTATATCAATATTTATCTCTTATTATCTTCTTATTTTCTTATTATAAAAGCATAAACATATATTAGAATCAAATAGAAAGTTAATTAAGCAATATTTCTTTTATAATAAGCAGACAGACAGACAAGCAAGCAAGCAAGCAAAAAATTATTAATTCATTTTTGAAAATAAGCTGGCTATTGATTTGATATTTTTTACTAAGCTCATCATAATTTTTTGAAAGAATAAAAAATCCAAATTCATTTTCACTACTCTCTATTTCAACTAGATAAAAAAAACAATTCAGATAAATTCTTCAGCTGGATAACTAAAATGCAAAAAATGCTAAATCAATAAGGTTTTTTCATCAAATAAGAAAATTTATTTGATATCAAAAAAATACTTGCCAAAAAATTTAAGAATATTCTAAATTGATTTATATTTGTCTATTAGGTGCTTACTTTAATTATGATGATGATGAGATATTTGATCAAGCATTTATAAAATAATAATGTTACTTGCATAATTTAAAATTAAACATAAAATTGCTCTTGTACATTAAGAATCTAAATTTTAACATATTTTATCTAGTTTAATGTAATTCGTTTAAAATAAAACTTTGTTATTGAAATTGAATGTCATGTAAAAACTATTTTTTAATACTTTATTAACTAAAATTTAAAATGGAGACATAAAAATACATAAATTTAGCATAATATCTAACAGGTTTTTATTTTATAATATTATTTGATGCTAAAAACAAAACTTAAGCAAATTTCTATTACGTAGAATTAATTTACATTATTATTTTCTGGTAGAATGTAATATAACATTTAGAATTTAAATAAATTACTGTGGACAATATAAGTTATGGTAAATGAAGGATAGCTCTCTTTTTACTTTTGAGATGCTAAAATTCAATGCTGGTTTAAGAAATATATCCCTGTATCTCTGTTAAATGATGGTTTTACAGACGATCCTTTTATAAACATTGGAGATGAAAAACCTTTCACATTCTTTTCATATTTCTTTCCTTCACTCTTAAGTTGCTCAGAAAGCTATAGCATTTAATTATTCAATTAATGGCGTTTTTATCCTTCAGTCAAGGTTCCATAGTTCAAACCTGACAAAGAAGCTGCTGAGGGACTACGCATTCCTTTAGACATTGCTGTTTTAGGCCTCAACCCTTACTTTTGCTATCCATTTTTTATGTAGTCAAGAGGTAGACTAGGTTTTTATAGTTATGCATTTATGAAATTGTTTTGTTACAAATTAGAATTAGTTAAAAGATGATGGGGTAGCTAGTTATGTTAATGCTTTGAAAGGATTTATTAAGTATTCAATTAGGATTATGAAGATGAATATTAAATTTGTTAGTTGTAAAAAGGGAGCTGCCTTTATTATTACTGTTTTTATAGTGGGCTTTATAATTAAGAATGCGCATTATAATGCGTATTAGATTACTAAATGTTGTTATCTATTTACGCACTATTCCACTAATAATTTTAGTTGGTTTAACTTTAGTAGGGAACAGCAGTAGTTGGTCTTTTTATTTGAAAATTTCCCATATTTTCATTCTCATTTGTTTGGCGATTAAAAGGATTACTATTGTAATTATATGCACTTTACTTTTAATCCGAAAATTCCCAGTCTTTAGAGGGGCTTCTATTTTATTGATATATAGATGCATGCACTTAAGTATCTTCTACTAAGAGTTAGCTTTGTAGCTCTGGGAATATATTAAATTAGTATGTTTTTTAGCTCAAATCTTCTACATAAATAGGCTTATTTTATCTTTATATTTAAAAGAAAGATTAGTAATGTAATTAATAGATAAATTTTGTTTTTTCTATTACATTTAATTATTCATTTAAAAAAAATAGGGTTATTATTATGTGTTTGCAAAGTTATCAAAAATGATGACAATTTATTCAAAGCAAAAATTAAAAACTATTGAGAAAAAAATAATAAATTACAGTAGTGAAAGATATTCGAATAACGGCTAAGGAATGGCCCTTTTTTCTATTTTAGTAAAAAAATATATTTAATGATTGTTGTAAATTAGTTTAGTTTCAATTTAAATGACCCAGCAATTTAAGAAGTCTTTAGACGAGGTCTAAATTTCTTTTAAGAAAGGAGGGTCAAATAAATAAATTTTATAATCATTACTTTCCAGTATATAAAGAGAATTGCTATATATTGATTTAAATTCTATATCAGTAGGATCAAAGCATAACAAATATCTGATGTAATATAAGAAGAGAATATTCTAAGTTCCGAGGTCAAGAGATGTTTGAATATTTCCTTTGTAAATAAACTTCTCAAATAATATAGTTTCTTCATCAGATGAAAGCTTTTGATAGATCTGTTTTATTAATCATAGATTTTTTTTAACAAAATTTACTGTTCAATAATTTAAAGTAATTACCAAAACATGAAAAAAGGATTATGGAGAAATCATGCTGTGTGTTGGTTGGTGCTACTTACCTAATAGAGTAAATATCTTTTCAAAATTGATTTGAACTTGTTCCTAAATTGTAAATAAAAAAGTTGGTTAACCATCAAAAGTAATAAAGATTAAACTAGCAAATAAAATCAGTTTTAAATATTTATCAAATTGGAGAATAGATTAGCTTTTTCTTACTTACAGTAACCCAAAAAATAAATATTTGAAATAGTATGAACTTTTCAACCAAAATAAATAAAAATTGTGTGGCTAAAAACAAAACACTTTTTTCTACATTAATCTTATATACTACTAATTTAAACAGTAATTTTTATTACAGTTGTAGAAGTAAGTGATATTGAATTTTACTAAAACTATTGGTTTGTTTAGTTATAACACACAAAACGCATATTTTAATATTATTTTTCTAGTAAATAAGTTAAAAAGAGCTGTACCTCTTTATATGTGGTATGCACAAGCTAGCCGTTTATTTTCTTTAAGTTATCAAACTTCACAAAATTCATGGTTTTCATGTCAATTACCACAACCTTAAAGGAAAAATCTTTTTCTAAATAAAATTTAAAAAGATTAAAATCAGTTTTTTAAATTAAATGCATATTGCAAGATTTATTTGAAAATTTTACATAAATTTCTGAAATTCCATTCTGTTAGCTCTAATCTTGACTATTCTGTTTTATTAAAGAATGCAACTGGTCCAAATTTATCTAGCACTACCTACTTTATTTTCTTCATGTTAAAAAGCTTTTAATCTTCTTCTAAAAAGATTTTTATTTATTCATTGGTTGCTGAGTAAGGTCTTGAAGAATTTATTCTTTTTTTAAATTAAGTTCCAGTTTTATTTTGTTGGCTATTTTTGTTTTTTATGGAATTTTCTGCACCAGTATGTGAAAAGGCAACTGCTGTTTAAGGTCTATCAGTTCTTTTTTTATTTCCTGACTAATTTGTATTAATTCTTATTGAGGAGTTTATTGCTTTTTGAGAATGATCTGTAACAATATTCTCATTAGTTGACTATCTTTTATCATGTAAACTCTCATGATTTTTTTCAGCTTCTTTTGGATATATTTTCTTAAACTATACTTCCCCCTAGCTTAAAAACTATTTTTAAGACTTAAATGTATCAAGGAAATTAATTTTCTCTCTTTCAGATGGTGAGTATTTTCTCAGTATATTTAATTCATGATTTTCTCTATTTTCTAAAACTTATCCTTCCTTTGTGATAAATATTTTTTATCCATTTAATCTATTTTCCATAGCTTTTTCTTATATTTATTATAATTCTTCATCATCCATTACTTCTTCTTATCCATCTTGCCCCTCCATCACAATTTTTTTCAATGCAGATTAATTTCTCACTGCTTGTTTTCCATCTTTTTAGTAAGAAAAAATTATTTTAATATATTTAGATCTTATATTTTATATTTATAAGTTAAAAATTGTAAAAATGCTAAAATTAACAGATTTCCTTTTCTTTTATAAGCATTGCTTAAATGAAATTTATAAATTCTAAAAAAATAATATTTAGTAATATAACTGACCATTCAGCATTAATTGAAAATAAATAAAATTATTTAATAGTTTTTTTATAAGTTAGAATAATATTTTAATGGAAATATCCTTTACTTGTATCATATTTTTTAGTGAATTTCCAGTGTTTTATCTTTTTACCTACTTCTTATCCTTGATTGTTTTACTCTAAATTTTCTTGTTAACCTTCTTAGGTTTAGTGTTCTTCTTATTCATGAATATGTACTCTATCATTTAAAGTGTCATACCCTTTGAATTAATTAGCTGATTATATATTTCTTATTGGCTAACCATTAGTTAAATTTGATTAAAAAGCTGTTTATGGTCTCATTGAATTCAAATATTGTGACTAAAGAGTTTTGGTCATTTAAAATTCTGATTATACAGTTGCAGTTGCATCTGCTGCAAATTTATTTGCAGTTGTAGGTCTTATTAAGTTAGCTCCTGATTTAGGACTAACCAACTAATTTTAAAAGCTTATACCTCCTTCACCGCTTGATTTTTTTGCTGTTGTTGGTCTCATTAATGCACTTTATGGCTTTATATTTGAACTGTATTATGAAATATTTCCTTTTGGTGAAACAACTCTATTATGTTATTGAGTAGAGCCTTACTTGATAGCATCTTTTTCATCTAATGATGCTTCATTTTCCTCTTTAAATGCAAAACGAGAAAATCCTATATTATTAATGAATTTTGGTTATTTTGCTTGTAATGAAGAAAATATTTTTAAATCCTAATTTATATCCCAGAATTCATTTTATATTATTTTATGATTCCTTATTAACTAATTTATTACCATAATTTTAAATATCTTCTTAGTAATCTTCTCTCAAATCTTAAATATGAGGATGCTGAAATTTATGAACTTTGATAGGGTCATAAAAATCCTAAATCTTCTTCTCCTTTTCCTTAAGTTCTTATAGTTTTCTGTATATGATAGTTAAGCTCATTTCTAAAGTTTTAAAAATAATAAATAGGTAATTTCAATTAATTATAAAAACAGTGATATTCAAGATAATACACAAAAATAGTTATAATTATTAATAACTATTAAGATAGTTTTTAGCGAATTCTAGATGATAAAAAATACAATATCATTTTTAAATTATAAGCATATATTAGAATTAATCTGCTCTAATAATCACTTAAATGCAATTATTCATATCTTTCTTTCAAATAATTATAAATAACAAAAAAAGATTTCCTATTGCTTTATTTGATAAAACAATTAAAAAATTTTTAAATATTAGATAAAATATTCTTTCAATTAATTATTGTAATAAAATAAAATGAATAAATAAACTTAATTTTGCATGCAATATGACAAATATGACATTCATATATATTTTATAATTAATTGATAAAGTTTTCAAGATTTGATTTTAAATTTTGATATCTTAATTTGAATAATAGTTTTAATGAAAATAATACATTTTCACCAAATTTTTAAGTGAATTACAATTCATTTTAAAAAAAATTGTATTTAAAAAAAGGATATAATATATTTCTTAGGCATTTTAAAGATTGATTTCTTTAAATACTCTCCTTATTCTTTGATAGAAAAAAGAATAAAATAGTTAAATACAATAATTTATCATTTGTAATAATTAAATATTTTTTTAAAAGCTTTGATATTATTAAAATGATTATTTAACTACTTAATTAGTAAGATATTTATTTCATACAATTTTAAACACATTATTTTCATTTATTTTTTAAATATTTTTTCAGTTTTTCCATGTGGGTTTTTTAAGACTTTTAGGTCCAGCTCCTTATTTTTATTTTAATTTTTCTGAATATAGTTAATATGCTTCTTTCATAGCTGCTTTAGTTGATAAATATCCTTTTGGCATTCCCATATCTTGAACTGGGCAAATATACTCGAATGCTATTTTACCATTTTCATATTCGACTTTCTCTCCCCAGCAAGCACATTTTATAACAGTTCTTGGCGCAAAATATAATCCATCTTTTTTCATAGGAACATCAGCAAAAACAGCTTAATCAAGGGAATCATAAACATAAAATCCTCCTTTGTGATCGGGTTTTGCAGGTTGATGCATTACTACTCCCATTTTATATTCTGTTTTACCGTCATATATAGAAAGATATTATCCAAGAGTTTTTGCTACCATTTTGTAGTAAAATACCTCTTTTTTACCTACTTACTGATTGTCCGTTTCTATTTCCTAATTTAAAGTATCATTTTATTTCTTAGGCTCGGCAGCAAAGTAATTATTATACATTTTATCAATAATTGATGATAATATTAATTTTATAAGGATTTTATAATAGGTTTTATCAAAGTTGTGTTAAATTTATTAATTTTGTGAATATTTTTTTTCAATTTAATAAAATTAGATTAATTTATAAACCAACGAATCTAAAATGCCAAATTTTTAATTATCAATTTGTTAATTAACTAATAATTTGATTTTTGATAAAATTCAAGTTTAAAGTTTCTAATAAGATTTATTAAACACAAATTATTATTTTTTATCGCAGTAAATGATGAACAACTAAACTTAAAAATATAAACAAGATTAGGTGAAATTAAATGGAGGATAATTTATTACAATTTAATAAGAATATCATTTCAACAATTCTTAGGCTGAAAAAATAAGAGTTTTAACTGAAGAAGATTTGGTTAAGAAAGAAACCTTTTAATCTGCTCAAGATAAATTAAATCCAAAACTCGCATTACTGTTTAACAGAGTACAATTCTTATCATCATAAGTGAATACTTATGAAACTCAGTATTAATTTATATTAGTGTATGATATAAATCAAGCTTTAAACTTTTATTTTGTCTAAAAATAGCAATAATTCTCTTAAATAATAAATTGATGAAGAGATAGATAAAAATAGAAAATAAGAAGATTGTGTAAATCAATCTATTTAAGAAATGAATGATGATCTCAGATATTTAAATGAAGTTATTGATTCAATTAATGAAAAAAAGGATTTCTTGAAAAAAGCAAATGAATAAATGAAAATAGTAGAGATGTCAAAAAAGGAAAGTTAACATTACAAAAGAGAGAATGGGAAACTTCAGAGTGAAGTGAATTAGCTAAAAGCAAAAAATAAGTTAAATGAAGAAGAGTAAGAGGTAAAATTTTCTTTTTTTAAAGAGATATTAAGCAATTCAACCTTTATTAAAATAAATTTAGGAATTAAAGAGAACACTTTCAGAAATAAAAGGAGAGTTAAAAAAAATAATATTAGAAAATCAATAAATTAAAAATGAGTATTCAGCTAACTAGATTTAATACATGAAATTGGAATAAAAGTATGTTTGCTTAAAGTAAGATAATGAAAAGTTAACTTACGATTACTAAAAGCTTTTTTAAGATTTCAGTAATTTATAAAAGGAAAATAAAAAATTAAAAGCTTCAAAAGAGAAAGATTAGCCAAGGATAAGTGTATATGCTCCTTAGGATGATTTATCTCTAAATTATTAAGCTTCTCGTGATACATTATAAGATGCATTAAAGTTAAAAGAAATTGATAGCTAGTATTCTGAACCTGATTTATCTATATTTTAAAATGTTTAAAATAATAGCTTAGATTAAAATATTATTGACCTTAAAAGTAAAACTTCAATGTCAAAAAAATAATAAGATATGATAGCATACAAATTAATGAATCAAAATTGATTAGTAACCCAAAAAGATTTTCATTAAAAAAGTTTGTTTTTCTTTAATTTCAATTATAAAAATGTTAATATGTTGATAATAATATGTGTAGTTAAAAATATTTTATTGAAGGATTTGAGAAAAAAAATATTTTGCTTAATATAAAATATCTATAATATGATGACAATTAATTTATATTAAATGTTTATTTCTACTTTAATTAATAACGTTCAGTATTTAACGGAATAATTTACTTTTTTAATTTGAGTTTAAAAAAAATATTAAAAAAAAGAAGTTGAGTTATTAGTTAATTTATATCTTTTCCAAAAAATAAATAATTTTTTAGCTTTAGTATAAATAAGTTAGAATATCAAGATTAGAAAGGAATGGAACACTTAGATATCAATCCATACACTCCTGGATAGGTATGTATGGAAATCAATTCAAAAAATAGTGAAAAAAGTATTATGAAGAATCTGTTTAGCTATTTTAATAAAAAGCAATAAAAAATGAATAATGGCTTTAATAAGATAATAAACTCACAAAATTAATCTAATAAAGATTAGAGATTAACTATTTATACTCCTATGATTGAGGGATTAGTTGGCAATAAAAGAGATGGAATCTCCTCTGTTGATAGTGCTTCAAGAAAAAATTTTATTTAACAAAACAGGAATTTTATTGTGAAAAAAACTAGACCTCAAACAACTAATCCTAATAAAAAATAAAATGCTGTAAATTAGCAAAGAGACTAAATATATGCATTTCAAGAATTAGACAAATAATACAATTCATGTCAAGCAAGAAAAAATTCTTAAAGCTTCAACCATTCATCATAAGTAGCAAAGTAAATTTCCTATTCTCAAGACAGATAAGTGGAAGATCATCATTTTCAAAATGAAGATTAATAAAATGATAGCCAAAATATAAAACATTAAAGAACAGTTATTAAAAAATCAGTAATAAATTAAGTGTTTGGATAAGCATAGAATAACTCATTCGAAAGTATCTAATCTCGTAAGAATTCTTTAAATAGAAAATTTAATACTAGTATTAATAATCAAACTCAATAAACTTAAGAAGCACTAGAAACGTAAGCTGGTACAACTATTAACCTTGATTAAAATAGGAACTTAAACAGCTAAACAATTAACAGCAATTGTGATAAATTTCAAAACACATCAACTATGAACTAAACTATTTTGGAATCATAAAATGATTAACAAAAAATGAATAGTTTTTAATTGAAAACAGAAGAATCTGATTATTAGTCCAAATATTAGAAAGCTATGAGTAACAAGGATTAATTAGATTTTTAACATCACAACAACAGCCACTTTTGCAGCAAATCAACAAACTATCATCATACTATTTCTTCTTAAAATAATGACTTTTTAGCAAAAAATATTGAAGATACAACAATAGACACTTTAATAAGTGCTCATGTTAATAAAACATAAAATTTGAATAAAATTTAATGCTAGAATAATTATGGAGTAGAAAAAATTAGTAACATCCTTTAAAAGAATAATTAAAATTAAGAATCAAAATTAGATTTGAGTATTGATTAATAAGTGATTGATGAATCATATAAAAACTTACTAAATGAAAGACCTCCATTTAGCAAAAAATAGTTTAATAGAAAAATAAAAGTGAGGTCTTCAGGATGCTTGGTAGAAGAATGTAAGCTACCAAAAGATCAAACATAAATTATCAGTTAACAACATAATAGCAGCTGCAATCAATTTTCTTATCAAAATCACTAAATTTTTTAAAACGGAAGAAGGAATTAAGATCAATCTACCTAAGGCAGTTTAATTTATCTAAGCTAAAATAATGAATATGCATAAAACAATAATTAAAACAATTACGGTTAATAACACTTTAAATAAAATTCATAACATTCCAACAATAGCTTGAATTAAAATGGATAATATATGCTAAATTAATAAAAACTGGAACAATAGCATAGTAAAGGCATGATATCAATTAAAACATAGTTTCTAACTTAAGAATCAAATGATAAAAAAGAATAGTACCAAGCAACTATTGAAGAAGATATTTAGAATTTCACCACAATAGAAGAAAAAGAACAAGATAACTAAAATAATAGCATAGAATAAGTTCCATTTACATTATTCAATTAGGATTTTTAAAATTAAAATTTACAAAAAAAGAATTACTAATAAGAAAATGGGTAAAAGACACCATAAAAGGAGTTTGAAACTAATGTAAATAGCTTGTAAAATAGCATGAAGTAAATAATTATGAAATCTAATCATATAACTTTCAATGTTATGAGCAATGCCAAAGATTAATTTAATAATAATTAATCCAATTATGCCTTCATAAATAATAATAGTCAAATATCAGATAATAAATTTATGACTAGCTCATTTGATGGTTAAAATTAAATGCAGTTTGATCTTAAAGTTGAAGATGAAATGAAAGCACAAGAATAGTTCAATTAAATGAAAGAGTATATTTAGTGCTAAATTGACAGTAATAAATAGGTCATTAATTAATATTATAAGAATAACATTTCTTCGAAAAAAAATTTAAAACAGTTTGAAAATTAAGATTTAAATAATTCTTCATAAAACCTATCAAATAAATAAAATCCAATTACAGAGTTTTGTGTAAATAAATAGACACCTTAGTAAGTTTTATCAAGACCTATTTCTTCCAAGAGACCTCTTATTTCTCAAAGAAAAGTAAGTATTGACAAGAGATTTAACTTTTATGATGAATTGGATAAAAAACTTGAAGAAAAGAAAAAAAATATTTTGAAAATTGCTATGGAAACCTAAATTCAAAATGGCAATACTGTAATGTAAAATGATAATTAGATATTGTTCAATTAGGGAATGAATAATAAAGGATTCAACTCTGGTAGAAATAAATCTATGCAAGTTAATTAAAATTAGTAGGCATAAAAAATACCTTTATCTCAAAGAAGAAAAAGCACATAAGAGACATCACGCTTTAACACTAATAACTTAGTATTGAATGAATCTAAAATAAATAATTATAATGTTAGTGAATTTTAAGGAAATCCTTCAAAAATGAATCATCAAATGTTCGTTTTAAAAGATCAATTTAAATCTTATTAAAATTAAGCAATAGAAAAGGAGTTTTCATAAAATGAAAATACAGTAAACCCAATTTAATCACAAATCTATTATCAACAATTCATTTCTTCAAATCGATTTAAAGAAAATATACCTAATTTGAGAGTATTAGACAATAACAGTTAGTTACAAATATTATAAGGTGAAAATTTCATAAGTTCAGGCTAATAAGAGGTAAATTATAAATCTTCTCGTCCTCCTTCTAACTACTAAAATTAAAACCAATTCAAACAAAATTAAAAACAATATTTATCATAAAATTAATAATAAGAAAAAAATAATTTCCCAATCTAGCAAAAGTAAGAATCTTTTTAAAATAAGATAAATTAAAACTAAAAAGAAACTCATGAATTTGGATACCATATTTCCACTCATTCAAGAATATCTAGAAAGCAAAGAGCAAACACTATGGAGAATTCATTTGAAATCAATTAAAAAAAATAAATAAGCAACATTCATCCATATTCATCAGAGAGATAATCTATTTAAAATACTGGAAGAAATTCTTTAGCTTCTGGGAAAGCTAAGCTATCTAGAGAAGAATAGCTTTAAATAATAAAAGATGTATAGATTTAGTCTTAGAATAAATTTAAATTGCATTAATATTTGTAATAGAATAAATAAATGCATCAATAAATGAAAATATTCTCAGAAACTATGAATAAAAATAATATTTCTGCGAATTAAAGCATATAAAACTAGCTATCCTCTTCAATAAACAATTTTTCTACTAATTAATTAAATAATTTAGGAAACACTTAACAAACTATGAGTATGGAAGCCAATAATTATATATAATCAAGTTTGAAAAAATCAATCAATGAGTTAACTAATTTATAAAATACACAAGAGTTTTTGTAAAGTATGAAACTGGCTAATAACACTTAGAATTCGTTCAGAGAGGATTTAAACTCATCTTAAATAAATCACAATTTTTATTAAAAGTAAGCTTAAAGTAGCACAAGAAAGTAAAATCCATTATTATATAGTGATTAAAGTGTTTTGAATAGAAATACAGTTGCTCCCTTCACTGAACTAAATACAGAAAATCAGAATAACTAATAATTCAACCCAAAAATATCATAAAATATGAGAGATGAATAAAATGAATTTTTAAAAATGAACGAGGTTCGTAACTCATATAATGTTCAAGCTCAGGTAGCTCCTCTAAAATCATCTATTGAATTGAATTAAAATAATGTTTAATTTTATGAGAATTTAAATTAAAACACAATTTCTTAGGAGATGGAATTAGATCAAAAGGTATATGCAAATCACTAATATAAATATGTTCTAAAAAGGCAATAAAGAAGAGATGACCCTTAAGTTTTATAGAAGTTAGACTAGAATAATTAAAACATTTATACAAAAAGCATAAACTAATGGACTTAGTCAAAACAAATAATAAATAAGCATTAATAAAACACTTTAGAATTATAAAATAATATCTAACAATAATCATAAAATGTAAGAAATAAAAATCAAACTTTAAAACAATAATAATAAATTACTTAAAATCAAGGAAATATCTTTATCTAAAACAGATAAATAAATTTAAATCAGATAGATAAAGAAAATATTTCATTGATATATAATTAACCAAATATATTTAACAATCAAAATTATGATGATGAGTATATTTAATCCAATAAAGGAAGGCAAACAAATTCCAAAACATCATAAAGATATCATATACAATTAAATGAGGATTTTGAAGAAAAAACTCTAGAGTATTCTGGCAGTAAAGCTGGAATTGAAAATATATTTTGAACAACCTTTTATTTCTAGTTTTTAAAACTATTAAAGAGTGTATATATGTTAATCTAAAAATTAATTATTTCATCAATATAATTAATAGTTTTATTGTATGTTTACTATCTATTTTTTCTTTTGTAAAAATAATTTTATTTTTATTAATTAATACTTCAAATAAAGTGTCTTTTAAATGATCCTCTTCAAATAAATAATATATTTTTCTTACTTAAAAAAATAATCATTTTTATTAAGTTTTGAACAAAACTTGTTAGATATATTTAAAATTTATTGATTTAATTAAAAAATTAGAAGATTAAAATTTATTTAATTTTAAATATTTTTATACAAATTATTTAACTATTTATGATTAAATTTTTTAAAATAATTTTGTTTACAAGTTAATGCTTTTTGTTTAAGGTGATAAATTCTTAGGCATTCGTATAAAATTTTAAATAAAAAAATTAAATAAATGAATTTGATAAGCTTTTTTATTTTCTATTTATGAGCAATTTTTTAAAATACATTTGAGAATAAAAAAAATATTATTTTTATTTACTGAATATTCAAGTAAGTATAGGTTAATTAATGTCCATTCTTAGAATTTATTTGATGTCTTATAAATCTATCCAAATAAATTAGATTTCCTAAGTATCTTTGATATAAATTAGGGTCATACATTAATATTTGGAAAGTTTTTATTGGCTTAATAAAATCTAAATTGCATAATTTTTTTAAGGTTTATCAATAATCTAATTCCTATCATAGTTTGATTAATTGATCAATTAATTGAATAGATATTTTTTTTATAGCAAAAATTATATCAATCAATTAATTAAAATAAATAAGGTAGCATTTATAAAAAAATAGTTAAGACAGTTTATTTAAAGCAATGGATGATGGCGAAAATAATTTATAGTACATAAATTATGAAAGGATTACTGAATGGATAGTAGGAATTGCAATTGTTGAATTTGATGTCGATCTGGGTTAAGTTGTGAAGCACTTATACCCTTAGGATTGCTTAAATTAAAATGAATAAAAAGCTATTAGCCATATGAGTTTTCCTGATTCAAACTCTTTTACAAAAGCAGAAGGTTCTTCTCAATATATATTTAGAGTTAAAAGATAAGTAAAGGATATTGAGAATAGATTTTGTTTTGGGTTTACATACTTTTAGTAGAAGAGAGATAGTGGTATTTCTAGAGGATATAAGCAATAAAGTGTAGTTATTTTCACAAACTACCCCTTCATTAGATTCTTTAATTAGATATCAGAAATTGTTGGAAAGCACACTTTTAACAATCCTGAGAATTTAGATGTCATAATAAAAGTAATACTATTAATAGAAGAAACATTTACTCTTTATTAAGGCAAATTTATTTGGACTAAACATTCATAACTTTAGCCTTATTGAGATAATTCATTTAATATTTTTGTTGAATATTGATCAGTGAAATATTATTGATGAAAATAAATAGTAAGCCTTGATGGATATATCAGAATGGAACCAACCAGAAAATAATAAGGCATATTCATTACTCTTTTTAGGCAATTTTATTGATGTAGATTATTTGTTTATTAACTATCTAATTTCTCTATTTTTGCTTATTTACTAAAAATTATTCTAGCTAGAAATTCCTTACCACGTCTAAGTAACAAGAAAGCTCTCATCATTAAAATAGTTTTCAAATTAAATGGCAAATATAATGACATAGAATAACGGAAGCCCAAGAGAATCAATAGAAAGCAAATAAGCTAATTTATCAGTAGAAAAATAAGATTCTATTCATTTATAAAATGATAATGAACTTAATTAGTAAATTAACCTCTCCTCAACTCACTCAGAAGAAAAAAAAAATTAAAAAGTAAAGTCCTTTTAAGATTTAAACATTCTTCATGTTGGTAGCTAATAAAATGGAATGTAATCTATGTTGAGCAGCCATGATTGTTAAGAAAAAGGTTTTTTTTAGGAATTTAACATTTTCAAGGTAGTCAAAAAAAACAGGATCCATAATTTATGGAAAATATGGGAAATTGTTTTAACTAATTAACCCTTACTTATCATGGCTGACTCTCCAGAGGAATGTTCAGAGCTAGTATTTGGAGCTATATCATTAATCTCTCCATTAGAATATGTTGGTGATTACAGACCTTACTTTACAATTTACGATTTAGAATATAAAAATATAAAGGATGAATGTGATAGAAAAATGACAAGAAATGTTATTATAGGCATAACTAATCCCTTTTTCTTAAAAGTAAATTCAGATAGAAAAACAAGCAATAAATTCATTTTTTTTTAAATATTTACAAGACTTTACCTGATTTCCCTGTTGTTTTGAGATTTGACTCACAATATGGAAAAAACAACTCAGATAGCAGCAAAGTCTCATCAGAAAAAATATTTCCGTTTGAGTAATAATTAAAATAAACACTAATAAAAATAGTTACTTATTTAAAATTATAATGTAGAATCAATTAGAAAAATTATAAAATTTTAATAAATTATGACAAAAACATTGACAAGATGCTTCTGCCTATTGATTCTGTAGAAACAGATGCAATAAATAACTCTCTTATAAGAAAAAATTTTAGAAACCTTACTTAGCAATTTATATAAACATTTGAAGATTACTTTGAAAACCAAAAAAATGTAGTTTTTTAATATTTTCAATAATATTTAAAATATTTAAATTTGTTAAATAGGATATAAAAATATTTGATTAAAAGGAGTTTTTTAAGAGTTTAGAGACCAAGAAATTTGCCTTCTAAGATTTTTTTGAGAAAAAATCAAAGATCATTTAATTATATGAAAAATTTCTTATCTCAGCTAATTTTTTAAACTATATTAAACAAAAAAAGAATATTTATTTTACAAAAACACTACTCAAAAATTGAATGTATTTTATTTTACTTTTATAGTAAGTAACCTTATTTAAGCAAAGTAAGATTCTTTCGGATTCACTTAGTCATTCAAAGCCATCTTCACACATTTATTTTCTCAGTTTGTCTCAATTTAATTCTTATATTTTTATTGTAATAAAACCCTTCTTTACATAATTTATCTCATTTTAATATCTTTATGCTTACAAAATTATTTTAAATAATCTGAACAGAGTATGCTTACAAGTAAAAGATAAAACTACCATTTCGATAATCTGTTTAAAAAACATGCAAGACTGTTTTAAAAAATAGTAAAGTAATTAAGTAAACATTTTCATTTGTAGATAATTGTTTCTGTTTAAAAAGAAAATTTTGTTTTTATTGTTTATTTTCAGACAAAAATTTAAAATAAAAGAAATTTAAACTGATTAACTATAAAAATGTATTATTAAACATAGGGCTAAGTACTGAAAAGGTAATAAACCATATGTTTTAAAACATTTTCTTATGCAATAAGTTCGAATAATATAAATAGTTAACACCATAATAGAATATTTTTATTTGAAAAATAAGAATCAGGGGAAAATTGAAAAATCTCTAAACTGCTTGGTTAATAGAAATAAAAATGTGCATTTAAGTTAAATATTTGGATTGTAAATATTTTTGAAAGTGCGTCCTGTTTCAAATTACAAAGTTTTTCATACATAAAAAAATTTTGACCTAAAGGCATTTTATTTAAGAAAATTTGTAACATAACACTCTTATAACACTGTTATGAAGACTAAATATAGAAATAATATAATACTGTAATTGTAACTCATGACAATGATAATAAAAATTTGATAAAGAAAATTTTATCATACTTTATAATGTAATTTTTCTATTCGAGTACATATATTTACCTTCAAAAAAGATAATTTTCCAAGTTATTTTCTGATCAATGAATTTTAAACTAATGGAATAGCTATTAGAGGTATTATTTGAGAAATTACAGTAAAAAATAATAAGGTAGATGATTATTTAAATGTAAAAAGTAGTACTTTTTTATTATTTTATTATCTAAGTGATTCCAATTCACCATTTAGCTTTAAGGATATTTAAACTAAAATAATTATTGTTTACTTTCTATTAATTTGTTAAAGATGACAAGTAAAAAGATAATTGCAATCTTAACAAAACAAACTAAAAATTTTTGTTTGTTTCTAAGAAATTATTGATTTTGATAATTAAAAAAAAATAATTAAATCGTCCATTTATTTTTGAGTTTGAGGTTTTAAAAAGAATTTTATCTCATTCTATAAATGGATTAGTCAATTAATGTTGATTTAAATTATAAATCTGTGAAGAGGTAAGTATTAATTAAATTTACATAATCACAGATAAACTAGGCTGCTTTAGTAGGCTAAAATATTTATTTATGATAAAGATAAAACAAGCAGATTAATGAAGATATATATTTTATAAAGAAAATTTTTAAAAAAGAATAGAAAACAATACACTAAATAGAATTATAAAAATTAATGGAATTAGATTAAATATATAATTTACCTCTTCCTTTTTTTGATTCTTAAACAAACAATCTAATTAAGTTATCAAAAAATAATTAATTTTGATAGAAAAACTTATATTAATTTTTAGAAAAAGATTTGTTAATTATCAAATATTTCATAAAATGAACAATTTGCAAAATATTAATTTCCAAGGATTATCATCAATTGATCAAGAGTATTTCAGATGCATCAACTTTGTTGAAAAAACATAATCTTCTGAAAACAAGAAAAAGCCCATTTCTATGGATTCATTTTATCTTTTGAGTATTATTGGGAAAGGTTCTTATGCTAAAGTCTCTTTAGTCAGAAAGAAAGATGATAATCAAGTTTATGCTTTAAAAGCTATTAAAAAATCATTGATTGAAGCTAAGAATTAAAAAGAGCATGTCATTACTGAAAGAAATATTCTGGTAAATTTAAGTCAATCATAAAATAAAATCTAAAATTTTTATGCACAATAAAATTCAATTTTCTTCAATACATTTTATAATTTTATTTTTTGTAAAAAAAGTAAACTGTTAACAATTAATATATTGTTAAAATGAAGTATGCCTTTTAAGATGAACAAAAGCTTTTCTTTGTTCTTGAATATTGCGGTGGTGGTGAACTCTATTCCCTTCTTTCATCTAAGAGATATCTCAATGAATAACAGTAATGAATTATTGCTTACCTTCTAATAAAACAAAATATTTATCTTGCTAGCAAAAAATTAAACTCAATTCAATATAATCAATGCAAAAATCACTTATTAATTCTTTAAATGAATGCAAACATTTAATTCTTTGCTAAAAGAATGAACAAAATTAGAAATTAAACTTTTATGATAATAGTTTTTTAATATTAATAAATCCAATATTAATTTACTTTATGATAAATTTAGAACCAAATTTTATGCTGCCTAGTTGGTTAAAGCTATTGAGTATCTTCATAGCCACAATATAATATACAGAGAGTAATTTTATATTTAATTAATTATTTTTATTAAATCATTTGTTTTTGTTATAGTTTGAAACCTGAAAATGTTCTTATTGATAAAGATGGTTATATCAAATTAACTGACTTTGGTTTATCCAAAATGGATGTTAAGAATAATACAGAAGCTACTTCTTTATGTGGTACTCCAGAATATCTTGCTCCTGAAATATTAGAATAAAAAGGGCATGGAAAGCCTGTTGATTGGTGGACTTTGGGAAATATTATTTGGGAAATGATGACTGGTCTCCCTCCTTTTTACAATGAAAATAGAAAGGAAATGTTCCATCACATTAAGGAGTTACCTCCTAAAAATCTTCCAAGAATTCAAGGAGATTTAAAGAATCTTTTGTATGGCTTATTAGAAAAAGATCCTAACAAACGTTTGGGAACTATTGATGGAGCTAAAGAAATAATAGACCATCCTTGGTTTAAGGACTTAAGATGGGATTAACTTGAATAGAGAAAAATCAATCCTCCCTTTGTTCCAAATTTGGAGACAGATATTGATTTAAAATACATAGATTATGAATTCAAAGAAATGCCAATTTATTCTGTTGACAACAGCAACTCTGTTCACTCAGGAAACTTTAATTAATATGATAGTAATTTTTTAACTAAATTAACTAATTAATTATTTAATAACAAAAATTATTCAAATAGATTTTACTGTTTAGTCTAAACTTTCTCCAGAAGTAAACGACACATAGATGGATGTCGAAAATTCTTATGAATAAATTTAGAGTATGAATCACCACTGATTCATAAATAAACTATAAGCAAAACTCTATATTAAAAATTGATTAAATATATAAGAATTTGGAAGAAATCACTATTATTTTAACTTGATTAGCAAATTATACTAAAAATCTTTGTATTAAATAACTCTAGTTATCTATATAAAATTCATATCATCATTTTTGTTGATAATCTTTAAAAGAAATGTCAAAAATATTCCTTAAAATTTTATTTTCTCAATTTTAAATATCTACAAAAAACTAAATAAATAATTTTAGTAGATAATATATTATTCAAAAATATTTTTTTCCAATTTTATTCAAAAACAAAAGGTAAAAATCCTAAAAAATTATTTCAAATTTAAAAATTACTGAATTTAATTCTAAAAGCATCCTTACCACCTTACTACCTTACTGTTTTGTTTGGTTTTTTTTATTTTTGAATAAATTACTTCAATCAAGAAAGAATTTTAAAAGTTATTTAACAATAATAAACTGATTATTTGAATAATAAGTGTAATATTTATTTTACTTAAGGGTTAGATGTATTTTATCTTTAAGTTTTTGTAAAAAATTCATGGAATTTAAAAAAAATTTAATAATCGAAAGTATTTTATTTTCTATTAAGGAAATAGTAAGATATATTAAACATTTAATATTTAGTAACTCTATTCATTTTTTAGTTTTTAATAAATTTTACATTACTACATTAAAATTATTTTTTTAACATTCTTTAATTAAACATTGTATTAATTAGAATTCTATTACTATAAAAACAGTGATTTTTAAAATCAAATATTATTAGCCCCTCTTATTATCTTTAAATAAAGTAGGCATTGGTTTACAGTCAGTAAGTTCCATATTGACTTTTCAATAAATTTTTTTTAATGAAAAGTGAAATTTTTCATTTCTACAATTTAAAATGAAAAAAATTTTATCTTCTGGATTAATAAGAAAGATCTAAATTAAAATTTTATATCAGAATTCTTTTTAAATTTAAAAAATAAAAAATTTTGTCAATTTAAATAAGAGTTAGAATTTTGGATATGAAAATTAGAAATCTAAAAAAAAAATTTTTTAATGAATTAAAATTATTTTTCAATCTTTTATTTAATAAATATTAATCTAACTAGATGATTTTTTTGATTTTATTTTTAAAATCAACATAAAGATAAACTACTTACTTTAAAGATATGAATAGAAAATATTTAAAATCAATAAATTATTTTTTTATATGTAAATGATATTAGTATTAAGATTAGAAAATATTATCTAACCTCTTTATTAGTATTTTACGATCAAGAATTAACATATTTCATATTCATGCAACCTGAACACATATCAAAATCGCATGATTGGCATGAATATAGTTTACTTTGTACTTTTTCTACAATTATTTTTGAGCAAATATTACATTTATGAATAAAACCATCTGAGGATTTGCTATTTTCAGATTATAAAACAAGAGCATGATTATTAGGACAGAACCCTCTTTTAATGTAGAGAGGACAGCAATCTATGCAATAAAAACGGCTTGAACAGTTTGAACAATAATAATTTCCATATTAATTTTTAAAGCAGCTAGAGCAAACGTTAAGATACTGTTTTGGGGAGTAGATGAGCTTAGAAAAACATTATTTACAAGAGTAACTTTAAGTTCCATTAGATGTATTTTCTAAATTATTTATTTTATTTTAAAATGACTACTATGTTTCATAAGTATCAAAAAAGCTTGGACCATTTTGTATTGAATTTTTTTTATTTCTTATAGAACCTTCACCATTTAAAGTTTTTATTTCTTCCAATTTAGCTGTAAATAGTGAGCCTGATCTAGTAGGAGTTAAGTTTTATGAAGGCTTTAAGTCTGTACTCAAGTTTTAGTATTTTTTATCATTAGACTATTTTAACTATTCTTACTAAATTTGAATTTAGTTAGAAGAATAATATTTTGCAAGTGGTTCGCTTCTTTCACTAAGTTACTACGAGACTATAGTTTGATTCATAAAGCTATTATTGATAGAATTATGACTAAATTTAGTATATACCCCTCCTGATTAGCTTTTAAGTAATGATTTCTCTAGATTTTCTCCTTTAATTTCTTTTATCTTTTATTTATTTTTATTAAAATGAAATATTTAACTAACAAACAAATTACTGATGAAAATAACTCAGATATCTTTTCGCTATACATTTTTTTCATTGATTACATTTCAAGCATGACTTGTGTGCTTGAAGCTTACAATTTAGAAATTCTTAAATCAGTTTCTTTTTAATACTTTTCAAATTGTTCTTTCAACTTCCTGTTTTCTTCTTAATATTTATCTATCTATTCATTTTATTTAACGATTAATTAAGATTGATTGCTTATTTTCTTGTTGAGATCTATTATTTCATCCATTTAAGACTAGACATATTCATCACCTAAACTAATTATTTTTGACGTGAATTAAGAATTTTAATTCTAAAGATTTGTTTTTTCAAAAATATTTGAATCTTCTTAAGATGAATGCAAAAAAGTATTAATATCATCCACTTAAATTCTCTTCAAATCTAGTGATCTATCATCACTAGAATTTTATTTACTTTACTCTCTGCCATTAATCTACTTTAAGTTACATATTTACAGATGCTCTTTCATATATTTTTTAGGTCCAAAATACAAGCATGCTTACTTAGATGGTGATGATGAAAAGCTTTAACATTCTTTGCTTTAATTAGGGCATTCAATAATCATATACTCACAGCTATGATCAACGTGATCAGGATAACTTTTTATGTCTAGAATAGCATCGCAACCAAGTTATTAATTCAAGCACTTAAATTGTAGTTGATTTATTTTCTTTTAAATAATTTTACTTGGTTCTCTTAAATCCCAACGTAAATTTCTTTTGTCTTACTAATTATCAAAAGTGAAGCTGCATTCTTCATCATAACATGCATTATCAGATGAACTAACACAATCTTTACAAAATAAATGTCCACATCCAACACACTCCTTAATTTCATCAGAAATATTTTTGCATTTAAAACATTAAAGGTCTTATACTATATTACTATCTAATTGATTAAATAACTAATTTGCTGATAATTTAAACTTGGATGGAGCATATTTTGCATTATGGATATTTATAGAATCTAATAATTCATTTGGAGTATCTGGAGTACAATTTAAATTTATTGGTTGATAAACACTTTTTGATTTAAATCTTGTAATATGCAATTCGCTACTATTCTTGCTTTGAGTTAATTTTGCTTAGTCTTGAAATCCTTTTCCATCGCTATTATCTGTATGAACTCTACTCACTTTTTAAGTCCTATTCATAAAAGAAATCAAACTATTAGATGGATGATTCTAAGGGCTTTAGAAGTCAAATGACTTCTGCTTCTGCTTGCTAACTTCCTATCTAAACATGACAACTTTTTATTATGATCTCTTTTTAAGCTTAAAAAAGAAATGTTATGAGTCTCTTTGAAATATATTCTCCCGTTTTTTAAGCTATATTATAAATCAAAGTAATCCAGCAGATACTTTTTGACTATATAAAAAATTTAACAAATAAAAAAAAATAATTAAATTTGCTGATTTAAAAATTTTTGTTAAACTGTGCTAGATTTATTCATTACTTTTCTACACTCCAAAATCATCAATCAAATCATTAATAATGCTAATTTTTTTTGCTAACACTTTTACATTTAAAAATTCATCAAAAACAAGCAAAAAAATATAATTTTTTATTTGAAAATTCAGTTGAAAAATAAAAAAATAATGTCACTCACTCTTTTTTTTCTATCTGTTAAAAAAGTATAAGAGGTGATTTATGATATTATCTAAAAATACAAATTTTGTCTGTAGATCTGTAATTAGTAGAATAAATAATATTTGGATCAAAGTGTATTTATTAAATTATCAATTTGTAAAAATATTGATAAGGTCGAGAAGTATATTGGGTATTTTTATAAGTTAAAAATGTATTTATTAGTAAATAGTAAGAATTAATTTATTTTAGTTAAAATCTATTGATTGATTAATTAATTTAAGGTATATTTTAATATAATTAATAAACCAATTAGGATTGTTTATAGATATTAGATAAATTCATATAATATTGATAGAATTAATAATAAAAGAAGGAGTTTTTCTGCCTCTAAATTACTTCCCTTTGCTTTCTAAAATTTCTAATATTGCTAAGCAGATCTCCTACCTTAAATATGATAAACAAAATAAATCTATTCTCCCTTCGTTTTAAAAATTAGAAGAGGTAAAAGGAGTATGTGATAGACTCTTGCTATGAAGTAAAAACATTTAAATAATAATGATTATTAAAATATCATATCAATTTTAGATTAATTTCTTTAAAGAAATAGGTTTATTTGATTATGCTTACTATCTTTTCTATTGTATTTGCTTTGGTGTTAATTTCGAAAGGAAATCCTGATTTTAAAATTTATTTCATACCTATTCTATTTTGTATTAGCTGTATTGCATGTAAATTTTTTAAAGATAAGAGCGATTTTGTTGATGGTTTTGTGAATATTCTTGCATTCTTTCTTACAACTGATGTGATTGAAAAAAACTTGAGTGAAGAAAAAGAAAAGGTTGTTTATTTCTTTTTAGGATAGGTAAATTAGTTAATAAAATTATTCAAAAGGCTTAAATATGTTATCTACTCTCAATATTTTTTATATTCTTTATTCAAAGAGGGATAATAAATAAATCTACTTTTATTCATTTTCTTATATATAAATATTAAATAGTTTGCTATTATACTATTTGTTGTGTAAAGAGGAAATAATTTTCTGATTAATTTGTTCACTTTAATATGCTCCTATATGACTATATACTTATACATCAGCAAAGCACCTTCATTCACATATATTGGTATAGCCTTTGTCATATTAGTGGTCTCTTAAAATTATGCTTATGCCTTTTTTAAAAGGAAATCTTATCTTCACAAAAGCTACTTTAAAGAAATATTGTAATTAGACTTTCCCTCAAATATATTCCTTACTCAATATGATAAAGTTACATGCAGATTAGTTTTATAAGGTAAAAAACAAATATTTTTGATTAAAATTGTTTGATAAATATTGTTAAATGTATTAAAATTTATGCATTTTATTTAATAATATTTATTGAATGAAAAAAATTGAGAGTAACAAAAAGAACATTTGAAAAAAATAGTTCATTAAATATGTTAAAAAATATATAAATAGATTGTAACAAGGTGGCAAAAAAGCGTTTTAAATTAGATCAGGATGACTAAGAAGGATTTTCTGAATTTCTAAAAAGAATCAGAGTCTAACAAAGAAGAAAATCCCGCTCATATTTAGAAAATGCAAACACAATACCATAAAAAGAGGCGAATTTAAAAGAATACTTAATAACTAAATATGTTAAACTTAATTAAGAATTTAGCTAGTACAAAAAGAATGGTTGCTTCAATTAACTAAACTGTTTTAAGAAAAAGTAAACTTAATAAAGTAATTTGAATAATTTCCTCCATGGAGTAGATAGATTTGATAAATTAGATTAAGTTAACACCTTTGAAAGTACCCTTCTAAATAATGAAAACCTTTTTGGATATTACTATAAAAGACAAGATGACTAAACATATTCAAAATCATTTAAAATTCATTTACAGCTTATTGATTTTTACAAAGAACCATCTATAGCTATATTTTTTGAGGATGAAACTGTCCAAGATGACTTAATAGAAGTCAAGCTTAAGAAAAAAAAATAAAAACAATTAGTTATATCTGCTTTAAATTAAGTAAAAATATTAAAATTTCTATTATTTAAAACATAAAAAACTTAACATATGGAAAAGAGTTTATTGATGAACAGATCAATTAATAAATGAATTGAAAAAATAACCACAATTTTTTGAAATTAATAATCTATTTTTAATTACTAATTTTTAAATGAAAAATAATCAGTAAATAGCCAATAATTAATTATCTCAAATCTTCACCTTTCTAAATATTTCCCCATTTTCTTATTTAATTTTATTTGTTTAAATTCTTAAAAAAAAATATTTTTTTCCAAAGCTGAATGATTTTTTATTTTTTTTTAGTTAGCATAATTCTAAGTTATTTTTTGTTTGAGATTAGTCATTGCAAGTCTAAGTTATTTAATCAAAATGAATATATTTCATTAAATTATTTTAATTTATATTTAATCTAATTTAGGTGAGATAAAAAATAAGTTCCCTAGTTGTTTTGTTTAAAGATCATACAGATAATTATATCGTAAAGCAGACTAAATAGATTAGTCTCTTACTTCTAAACTAAACTTTTAATCTTTTTGATTATATATACCTTAGGGAGAGAAAAAAGCTACTTGAAAAGTAGTAGCAGTAGCAAATATTAAATGCAGATGAATCTTCATACAAAGGTTAGTAGCAGAATTCTTAAAATAAAAATCAATTAAAATTGAATTTAACAGAGTTTCCTCTTAAAACTTTGTTAAATGAACTACAAATTGTCTCTCCCTCTATTGATATTGTATTTTCTGAGTTTGGTGAAGATACAAAAAGCGAAATTAATTAGTTTTACTAAACAAACTAAGGTTGTGAGTAGGAATTTGTTATTTACAATGATTATAAAAGAATTCTACAAGTTCTTATTTCACTTTCTTTTCAAGAAAATCTGCAGCTCGTTATTAGATTTTTCAAAGAAAATTTATTTAATGGTATTGAATTTATTTTCAAATACGGACCACATGAGCAAATTGAAAAAGTAACAGAGTAAAATTATGAAGCTACTCCATAAAATTAAAATTAGAATATAAATCTAAATCAAGAATTAGACTTGTGTTTGAATAGAAACGATACTGATAAAAGACTTAAAGATATTGATTTATAGGTCATAAAAATGATTGTTAAAGATATTGGACCTAATACATTATTTATAGATAAGCTTAACAATATGGTATCTTTTAAAATTTTTAGTGATATAAGAGTTTTACATGTTGATGATGAAGCCAAAAATACAAAAACTTCTCATCATAATCTAAATATAAAGAAAGAAAAAGTAAATACAATTACAAAAAATTCATCTTAAAAAAGCTTAGCTTTACTTTCTATTCATAACTCTAGCTTTTGTAAAACAGATGTAAAATAAAATTCAGATTACCCATAATTAATCCTAAGTCCACCTTTCAAAAATTTACATAATGGTATATAAGCTGCTCAATCACCAAGATTTTCCTTTAAGTCTGACTTAAAAGATTAATTTATGTAAAAAGCTAGGAGGTCTGCTTACTCAAGAACTCTTCCTCCATCTCAAATAAGCATTAATAATAATGACAATCTTGTATAAAGTAAAACTAACAAAATAGCAATTAGAGATACCAGTGAAACTTACCTTTAGTCAAATCAAACTATTATTTAAAAAATTGATCTAAATGCAGATCATGTAAAAGAAAATGGTAATAATAGTCCTCAAGCTTATTCGAATAACTACTTCGTAACTAAAATGGATGAAATATCTCAATACACATGCGAAGAAGGAGAAGATCTGCCTGAAATAAAAATGATAAAATATTAACCTAACTCTTGATTTAAAAAAAATTTTTATCAACTAAATCTTAAAAAAAATAGAAACTGAATATTTAGAAATCAATATTTAATCATGTAATCAAATATTAATTTATTTAAGGGGATATAGATCTCTTTATAATAATTAGAGTAAACTAAAATCATTAATATATAATTTACTTCTACCTCAACTAGCTTAACTTAAAATTGTATAAATAAATAACTTCTTATCTTATTCTATCTAATTAAAATAATATTAATCAAATTTAAGCAAAATAAATATTTTCTATTTTGTATTTTTAAATTAAATTTCAGCAAAATAAATACCCAAATATCATTAAAAATTATAAAAATAAAATATTCTTAAGTTAATACAAAAAAGATGTTTATTATAATAAATTTCTTTACTTCTACCATGTTAGCCCTAAAAAATTGTTTTCAATGGATAGCTTATTAAAATGCAATTGTAAGCTAAATAAATACTAAAATTTATTTTTTAAAATTAAATTTTGAATCAAAACTTAGTTAGAAAGTATGAAGCAAAAAAAATTAGAATTTTCTTATATCACTTTATCTTACTTTTAAAGTTTTTTTAAGCTATCATCTAATTTTCATGTTATTTTTTATTATAAAATATCATTAAAATTTTTCTTTTTTTAAAATAAATATTTCTATTTTTTTTCTTTTCATAATTTATTAGGATTAAGACTACTTAAAAGTACAAAATTTTTTTTAATTTTCAATTAACTTTAAGAGAACTCTAAATAATTATTAAGATGCAATTTATTTTTCTTAAATTTTTAAACTTATTTTTAGTGTAATGAATACTTAAATTGATAGGAAGGAAATAAGTACAATAAATAATATAATGAATTAATCAATCTTTCGAAAATGTCCATAATTTTATTTTGTTGTCTACTGTATTGATTGCAAAGTTTTATCCATCATTCATATAGGTAATGCTCCTTGCTCCTGATTTTCCTCCTAGATTTAGTACACTAAGAGTCTTCATATTTAAGTAATCAATTACAGCTACTTCGTTTTTCAACGTGATAACGGCAACATGAGATCCATCATTTAAATCTGTAAGAGAACAAATTGGAGATTAGAGACCTAACAATTTTTGTTTTTCTATTTTGCCAGTTTATAAATCTTATATTGTGATTCCATTAGAATCTATTATGATTACTTATCTATCAATGATTTTCAAATAAAAAGATTCACTTGGACCATTAAAAGTTGAAATGATTCTCATAGTTCTTCTATTAACTGTAGTAATTTTATTTTTAGTATGCAAAACAATAGTTTTATATTAGAATGAATAAGCACATCTTAATATTTATTAAGTGTATTTAAACTCTCCTGTTTTCTTTTTCATGTCAATAAAAATACTAAATCCATCTATCTGTTAAATTAGAATTTCTCTTTAAGAAATCTAAATTACATTATGTCCTTATTTGTTTAATTTGATGGTATTTATTAAGCTGTAATCTCCAATATTCATTATTTAGCATCTCTTATCTAGAGAAGTGCTTATTAAAACTTATTCTGAAATGATTTTCTTTTCTATTTGGAGAGATGTAATATTTTAGCTAGACAAATCCTCTGATTCCAATGATTAAGAACGTTGGCTGTGGTTTACTTACTCTTATTATTGAGAAAACATTTTGTTGTTACTTTATTACTAGACTGAATGCTTGCGATTGGGTTTTTTTGAGGTTTATTTCATTTTTTGTGACAATGATATAGTATCGCTCACATCTACTTTCCTTTTTATATTGAAGTAGTTCAAAGAAGTAATTCTTTCTGTGTGAGCTACCAGTGATGCCAAAATCTTTTCTTAATTAATATCCATTACTTTAATTTTTGTATTTACAATTGCAGCTATTCTACTTTATGGTAGGCTAGTTACACAATTTATAGCAGAATTTTCTGCTAATTGAGCTGAAGTTTAAGCGAGTGATTTCTTATGCTACAAATTGAAGCTGACTGGTAAAATTTCTAATTTGGGGAGATCAAATTCTATTTTTTTCATAGCCTCTCTTAATGGAATACGAATTTAGGCCTTTAGAATTTTCTGAAACTCAGGAAATTTTTTGTTCATTTAATTGATACTTGAAAGAATGTGGTACTCCATCTTCTTATCATGATCCCCATTCCTAATTTATGAAATGAAGCTGATCAAGGACTGATTGATGCTATTTAATTTTTCTTTTTAGAATTGGTCTATTTACTCAACAATTCTTTTCTTTGTATGCTCAATAGCTTTGATAAATTATTATTCGCAAACAGCAAATTACTCTTGAATCTTCTTCTTTAATTCTTTAGAACTCATACTACTGACTACCAACACAAATGAAGTTAATACTTTTTTTATCTGATCGATTGCTTTCGCTTTTTAAAGTAGGTTTTATTTTTTATGACTGAGTCTTTATTTGAAGTTTTTTTGAATTAAATATTTAAATGTTTTTAAATTAATGAAATTTAATTAACTTCATTTCATTCGATTTGTGGAGGGGGATCAATAATTGGAAATAACTTCATACAAATTATCAATCATTATAATAATTAATCAATATTTTATTTAATATTATTCTTCCGATGATAAATTTTGATGAAATTTCGCATAAGAAATATTATTATTTATTCATCCTAAAAATAAATTGTTTCACGTATTGGTTTGATATCAATATTCTTTTCAATAAATAAATTAACATTTTTGAAAAAAAGACAGACTGACAAGAAATTATAAAAAAAACAAAATAATATTTTTTTTTATTTTAGCTTATTAAAAAAATATCCTTATTTGATAATCAGTTATATCTACTTGCAAAGCAATTATTGCATAAACCATAATCATTTTCTGAAGGATTGATTTTGCAATCTGTACACATCAAAATATCATGATCAGGAAGTTCTTTAGTTTTTTACTTTTAAATTTGTGATGATTTGTTTATCGAAGCATACTTTTTAGACATACTTTTCATTTTTTTAAGATCCAAATCTGGAAGCTCTTCTCCTAAATCTTTTAACATGTTTGTAAGATATTTTTTAATGATTGATGTTTATTGTTAGATTTCTGCTTTGTATTCATAAAATGGCTAAAATTAGCTTTCTTATTTGAACAACTCTTTAAAATTTTTTTAAGTTAATTTCTATTCAAAAGGTTCAATATTCTTTTCTAATTCTCCTTATAAAAATTCAAAGTATCCTAGCTTGTGATTGTCAATATAAAAACCAATAGGGTAAGTGTATGAAATACCTTTTTTAGCTTCAATTAAAATATCTTAAGCAGAAATGTAAAATTTAATTTCATCTTCTGCTTGCTTTTCACTCTCAAAGGCCATTTTCATTTCAGTTTTAAATTATAATATCAGATTTTCTGATTCGTTTTAGGCTATGTTTGCAGCACTGAGATGATCTTTAAATCTTTGGGTATAGAAATCATACCTTTTAAGAGATTACTCTTCCTTAGATAAATCTTTTTGGTCTTCCTTTTTATACTTATTACAAGAATAAAAATCACCATGATTAACATATTCTCCTAAGCACAACCAACAAAAATGAAAATTACAATTTTTACAATTCATATGCATACAACCCTGATTCTTTTCTATCAAGACCTTGCATCTAGGGCATGGTTTAGTATTTAGTTAAAGCCAAAGCTAGTTAAAATTGTCTGAATTTTTGCCTTGTATGAGATCCATCCAAGTTTGAAGCATTTTGCATGTACAAGGGAGATGAGCATCTTCCTTACAAGACGAACAGAAATATCCTTTTTTGCATTTACATTTTAAGTTTTACTATTTATCTAAAGCAACACTATTATTTCCAAAATCTAAAATGTTATCACACTCATTATGAGGACATTGTACAAGTTTTTTATTATGCTATAATATATCATTTAAAATAAATTTATAAATTAAAGCTCTATCTTTGGGATCATTCAAAAATTAAAAGATATCACTTATTCCTAATCTCTCCTAACAGCCAACCATAGGGCATTTTTTAGTTAAAATTGAAGAACCTTCCTTTAAACAAGCTCTAATATACTCTTTGTAGCAAGACTTACAAAAATTATGCTTACATAAAAGAGAGTATTTTGTGTTTTCATTTAGATCATCAAAGCAAAGTAAACATTCTTAAGTATTTTTGCATGCTTATAACTCTCTAGTTTCCTCATAAAAAATCATGTCTAAAATACGATTTGGAATAGTATCAAGCTTATTTTTATCATATCCATTTGCTTACATAATTAAAAATGCACGCCCTTCTGAAATATCATTATCTTTTGCTATTTACTTTATCAATAGTTGATAATTTTGGACAATTGTATCCATTTTTTCATTAGAATATAATCTATTTTCACATGCTAGGAATACTTTTTAGGAACCTGCATCTTCAATTTTTTCTTCTTCCTCTTCAAAATAATCACCATCATCGCCATCATCATAATCATCAAAATAATCTTGATCGTCTTCGTAGTCAACGTCTGACATATCTTTTTTTGCTTTTATATTTTTTGGTCTTTAGAAAGAAAGTAATTTTAAGTTTATTAAAATTTTTAACAAATATCTCAACTAATATAAACAATAGAAATCATAGAAATTTGTAGTTTCTTCTGTGCTATTCTGTGTAAGAAAGATATCAAATCCTAAAGTTTGGTTAGGGTATTTACAGTCAAAAGATTTATTTATTTCTATGTGCTGAATAATAATTAAATTAAAGAAGAAGTATTTACATATTTTTTGAGATTTTTTTTACAATTTTTCTGAATTTACATTTCTTTTTGCTTTCCAAATTAAGAACAATTAAAACTACTCTCATTAAAAGTCTTAAGTGTTTTTTTCTTTTTTAATTTTTCTAAAGAGATATCAAAAATTATATTTCTAACTATTTATAAATATTATAGCCAATAGGATATTAACAAGATATTATGTTAATAAATTTTCCAACTATAATAAAATTAACATACTTTATTTTACTATCAATTAATATACTCATTAAAAATTTTAGATAATTCCTCCTTAGAAAAATTTGAGAACTCATAAACAAATCATTCATATTAATATATTTCATAATTTAAAAAAAATAGAATATTTAATCTGCAATTAATACCTTTTAAATACTCATCTTCCTCGATATATCTTAAATAACTTCATATGATTAAATAAAATCATGATCTTACTTATTTAAATAATACTAAAATTTAGATTGATGGTTTACATTCAGTCAAAAAGTATTTAATATAAAAACAAAATTATAAATTAGTAAGTCATTCTATATTTTTTTAAACTTAAATATTAAAAAATGAGATCTTTATTAAAATATCAATATAATTTAAAAAAGAGAAGGTTTTCAAATAATAAAACAGATATGATTTATCTAACATATTTTTTAAATATTTATATGTGAATTAATAAGGTTATTTATTGTGATATATACTTTCATAAATATAATTTTGATTTATGAATATAATTAATTTATTATGATATACTATTTATTAATTATCTTAGGCTATTTAATCAGTATTTCAATCAATTTACCTTATAAATCAATAGTTTCTATTTTGCAAAAAAAAACCTTTCAATTATTAAAAAATATTAATCCATAAAATTCATTTCAATCAATTAATAAATTTAAACAATTATAAAAGATGCTAAGCAAATTAGGTGAAAATTACCCTTATAAAAGAGATAGATCTGCTCCAGGGTTAATAAGATAGTAAAAAAACGAACCAAGAAACTATAATATTATCACATGCCTTGAAAAACCTATTTCATCAGCTTCTACTACTAAATTTGTAGATTCCCTTCCATCTATCGAAATACCAAAGTAAAGAAAGTTAGGAGAGTATAAAGATTTTCCATACCCTAAAAATAAAAAAGATTGTGAAAGAAATATCAACTTCAATAAAGGGAATTAAAAAATGGATTTGAATGGTAATTAATCTGCTCAGTCAGAATAAAGTACATTAAAATAAGCCAACTAGTTATACCAAAGCAAAAATCTTATGAATTGTAGTTCAGTAGGATATAATTTTATCACTAATACATTAGTTGAAAATCCTAAGACAATTAAAGATTTAAGAGGAGATCACTAAACTATATGCAATAGAACAAAATAAATTGGCTCGATATATGATAAAGGGAGACTCTTTGCTCCTAACTTTAATCCAGAGTATTAAAGCTTCTTCAAAACAAACGAAATAGCTTTTCATCGTAATAAAGGAATGTGTGCTGATACTTACAACAGAGCTCATACTTATGGCCCTGGTTTAAAACCATTTAGAAAGTTTAAATGAAAAAAAAATATGCAACTTAAAAATTTTCATATTACAGTTAGTACTGTATTTTATATAAACACTATACACTATAAATATAGATATAAAAAATACTACTTTTGAATACTTCATTCTTTCAAATAATTCTTAATCAATCTCTCTATAAATTCTATGAAACTGTTTTATATTACTTCGTTTAAACTATCATGTAATTTTTTATTCTATTTTTCTTTTATATCAAAACCTCAAGCTAATCTTAATATAATTTTAAATAATTTAAATTAAAGATAATTTTATCCAAATAAAATTATTCTTATTTTTTAAATATTTTTTAGATTAATTTGAAGAAATAGTTAATTTAATTATTTTTACATTCAAATTAATTGTAAAACTTTTTCAAACCAAAGATTCATAAAGAATTTTTTATTTTAAAATGAATAAAAAGTGCTTCATTTATATAATAATTTTAATTTTTAAGTGTGCTGTTAAATTTTCATTAAAATATATCGAGGAAATATAAAATTTTCAGGAGAAATTTGAGATTGAATTTCATTCTTCAAACTAAGCAAACACAATCTAAAATATTTATTTTCAAAGTTATTTTAATTTATTTTTGAAATTTTTAATTTTTTTGGTTTTTTTCTTTTAAACTTAGTTAATTATAAATGGCAGGATTAGTTGATTTTTAGAAGTTTTATAGTATATGAAAATTAGCAGTAAATCGAAAAAGATTGAGATGGGATTAAATATCAATATACTCTTAGATTAATTATTAACAAACTCTATAAAAATAAGGAGATTTAGGAAATTTACTTCATTTTAAATATAATAATAGAAATAGTACAATTTTAATTTTTATTAAACTCAAAGATAAAAAGGAAAGAAGATTCGTTGGTTGGCCATTTGATTGCTTAATTATAAAGATAATAGTATTTTATTTTCATCAATTTGTGAATCAATCATATTCGAAACCATCTTCATCAAGATCTATTTGAGGAACATCGCGAGTACTTTAATCATTGCTATTTCCGAACCTATTCATGTAATCAATAGGACCATTACAAACAATAAGTTCACGATTATATATCATTTTCTATGTAGTTTCAAGGGATTCAGCAGGTGGTTTATCAGATGAGAAGATATCTGTTAATTATGTCTTTTTAACTCCTTGAATTTATATGAATAATTCACGAACCTTTTTTTCATCTAATCTTTCCCTAATTTTTTTGCTTTTGAATAATGCATCAACAGGATCATCTTCATTCATTAGTTAATCATTTCTTCTTTTATTTCTTTTTTTGCACTCTTTCTTTTCTTCTTTTGGATCTTTTCTTTATTATTCTCTTAACCAAGTTTCATTCATACTATGCCATATAATGCTTTTAACTGTGTGCTCTTCATTTGTTAATATAAATTAGTTTACGTCTTCTTCACTCATATCTGATAAATCTTCTCTCACATTTAGTGAATATCCATTTTCATTAATAATTCCAATTTATTTAGCATCTTCTTTTCTAACTATTGTTTTTACTTATCTTTCAGACTCTGACAAAGGCTTGAGCTACTTTTTAGATTCGTCCCCATTTTATTACTTACTATTTTCACCATCTTCTTCTTCATCATCACCCAAAGAACCATCATCACTTATTTCATATTCTTAATTTCCCTAATTTAATAAAAATCTATTGTTGAGAATAAATATATTTTTTAATTGCTATTACTTATTATCCTTCACTGGTGTTTGATTTAACTTGAGTTTCTATTATATTAGCAGCATCTTCTAATTATTTATTTATTTCATCATCATTTTCTTCATTTGGTTTTATTTTTTTTAATGTTTCTTGTTAATTTTTTAAGGCTTTGATAAAAGCAGGAGGATCACGTTCTCTTCCCATCAATTCTATATCTTATATTTCATCAAATTTTTCTCTTGTTAATTTAGCTACATCAGTTTCTTTGAATTCTTCTAATCTTTTTCTTAATGTTTCTTCACAAACATAAACAACCTTGCACACTTCACTTGTTGTTCTCTTAAAACCATGCATTCTTGCAGCAATAAGAATAGCAGCACCACACAAAGAACTTGGACGACGACCATGACTCATCCAATCAAGTTTCATTCTTTTTAAGAGCTTGATAGCAGTTTCTTTAACTTAATCAACCTTCTCATTAAATTCTAGCATCTTGCAAAAACTATTAAAATTAATTAAAAATAAAATATTTTTTGCAAACAAAATTCATAAATTAAAAGTATGTAATATGCTTCCCAAATGATAAAATTTTAAAAGTAAATTTTCATATTTTTCATAATGTGATTATAAAACACTGTAGACACTTTTCATAAAAAAAGCGCTTAAAGCTAGAAAATTGAATAAGAAATTAGTATATAAATTTGATAAATAGCAAATAGATATGTGTGAATGAATATTTGAGCTTAGTATTACCGTGGTATATAAATGGAGGGGTCAATTGAAGGCAACCTCTCATTTAACTTAAGAGTAACATTTAAAAATTTAGCTAATTTTCTATAACATCTAGCAAGCTTGAAAAGATTAATGCAAAGTTTTTCTGAAAAATCCATAAGTAAAAAGGGAGCCTTTTAAAATCTTAATGCAATATAAAGAGCAGCAGCAGAATAATGATGTATATTTGAACCGTGATCTAAAAAATATGCTTTATATGCAAATTTCATGATTCTTAAAGGTGTTTCACCAATCCTTTCTAAATAATCAGGGTATTCGCTTTTAATTTTTAAATCTCTTATCATTGTAGCAATACATTCTTCTGCATACTTAGCATTATCTCTTCCAAAGTTAGACATATCATGCAATTAACCATCGATTTTAGTATCAGTAAATTGAATACCTGATTCGAAGCAGTTTTCATACATAACAAAACCACAATTTCTGCATTTTTGTTAGTCTGCTTCATCACCATCTAGGTCATAATTAACATGCCCACACTTATTACAAACTTGCTTATTTGATTTATAATCTATTGTATCTATCATTATATTGTTTGGAGTTAGCTTAAATTTAACCTTTTTTTATATTTCTACTTCTTTTTTATAAACTTATTAGAATTTATATAATAAACTTAAAAATGCTAATATATTATATCTTCACTATAATGCTTTTTTAGTATTATATTTATATAAATATACTATTTTTAAAGTATTTTTTTCTTGGATCTCTAATTAACTTTTGTATTTCTATTATTTTAATAGAGTTTATACTAAAATAGAGCTATATATTAATAGTCTATCAACTAATTAATCATTAAATTAATTGAAGAAAATTATAACTAAGGATGCAAAATTTTAATCGGGAAAACTTCCTTTCAATAACTATTTTGATAAGTAATCAATCATCCAAACATTATAATATTAAAATCCAAACATTCATAACCTGTTTATTATAAAATTTATATAAAAGTAAATATTATATAGTATAAAAGGGAAGTTAAACTTTTTTGATAGAGATAAGATATAAATCAAATCTACTACATAAAAATCAGTGATTGGCTTGTTTAAGACTCTTTAGTAAATTTTCTAGTTTATAAATCATATTTTATATAATAGAAAAAATAAATATATATATATATTTAGGATTTTGATTGGCTAAGTAGTTATCTCCCCCTTTAAATTAGAAATTGTTTTGTAAATTAAGATTAAAAAGGTGGGGAGAACAGATAATATCTCTAAATTTGAAAAACAATAAGAATATTTATCTAAGTTATAATAATTAATTAAAAAATAAATTAATTAAATCTATGAAAAAATAGGAAAAATACCTCCTTGGTAGGAGATGAGGAAAAAGTGGTTTATTGCAATAACTTTTACTAAGTTTTTAAAGAAAAATAATTCTAAATAAACAAGTTTTTAATCATTTCGTCTTCAAACATTCTCTCCACTAATTAGCATGTCATTTACTAGCTATCAGATTTCTTTAGTTAATTTAAACTGTCAATTACTAAGATTTCAGATGCTAGCTTTCCAATCCGACTGAAAGATGCTATGGAGAAATATAAAAGTTATTGTGAATTCTACTTTCCTATGGATTGTCAAAATTAACCTTAAAAACCAATAAAACCATATAAAAAAATAAATTATAGTCCTATTCCCTTAGGTAAAAACAATAAGAGCTAACGAAAGAAGAGATGATTCATCAAAATTGATATTTTTTTCATAATTGAGCTATTAATTTGAGATTGCCTTGATAAAAATTTAAAAAATAAAAAATAAAAATATAAATTTAAATAAATATTGCCTTGAGATAAATATTATTGCCTGAGATAAATCAAAAAATAAAAATAAATTAAAATAAAAAAATCAATTTGTTTAAAAATAAATATACAAATAAATAAGCAAGCAAACAAATAACCAAAAGCATTAAACAAATCAAATAAAGAACAAAGCAAAAATAAACTACGCAAATACCAAATAATATTAAAATAAAATAACAAATAAAGAACAAAAATAAATAATATAAAATCAAAACTTACTTATTTAAGGGGGAAATGCTGCATTTTTTTGAAATTAATTAGAAATAAATTTGAGATGGATAATTAAATATTAAAAGCTATTTATTTCATTTATTTTAAATAATAAAAAAGGAAATTTTCTTTTTTTTGAAATTAATTAAAAAAGAATAAACTCATTTGATTTCTTATTGAATAACTAAATCAAATAATTTTCAAAGATTTTCAATAATCAAATTCAAACATTTTTTTTGTTATTTCCAATAATAAGCCAAAAATTTTCATTAATTTATTAATTTTAACAACTAATTAATATATAATTTAAAAAGTTTCCATAAAATTCTAAATTTTTCTTAAAATTGATATTTAGTTACTATATAAAATGATATTAAAAATATAAATAATTAAGTACAATTTAAAAATTTACACATTTATTTTATAAAATAAATTTATATATTAAATTACTAAAAAATAGTTTTCCCTAATTATTTCTATCAAAAATTATCATTTTAGTATTCATTTTTTGCCAAGCTTTTTACTCATTCTATAACAAATAGGATAGAGTGGTTTTGAAGAAAGCCACATGAATAATCCTGTGAATAGATATCTTGTAATATTATATTAATAAGGATTTTCCTCCTTAAAATTCCTATTTTATCTTTTTTGGATAACTTCTGCCACATAATCTGCACAATTTTCAGATAATTTATAACCAACTCCAAGTGTGATAACTAATAATGAGTTTCCTAAAATATTAAATATTCTTTCTTAGTTAGAATTCAAAGCTAGTGATGTGGGCTAATTTGTTGATTCCATATAATGATTGGAATATTTAGACATAATATTTAATAGCCTTCTTTAGTGGTTCATCGTATAATTTAAATCTTAAAATATCTATAAAGGTTGTTAATTTTAGAAGATTCTGGTTTCTGTCTATTAATTTTAATGTTGATGTAATAAATTATGATATAATTAGCTTTTGTATGTATTTCTTTGATAAAATTAATAAAATAATCAATATTAAATATTCAAATAAAATAAGCTCTTTCTAATTCATCTCCTCTCTATCACATATAAGGAACATAAAAATTTAACAAAAACATTCATTTTTTTATTTATTTATTTTATTTTTTTAATTTTATTATTATTATAAAAAAAAGATATTTTGTATGTGTATTTATTAAAGGGTTTTTGCTAAAACAATTGTTTCATAAAAGTAGCAAATTTATATCTGAAAAGTATTTTATCTCTTTATGTGTAATATTTGAATTAAGTATAGAAAATAAGTTTAGAAAGATAAATTGATTTTAGTTTGGAGAAATAGTGAAGTTTAAATGAGGTTCATAGCCATTCTAGTGAAAATAATAATATTGAATTAAAAGATAAAATTAAATGGCTTTATTAATGTTCTATAAATTTTTAATTTGAATTACTACTCTAACTTAGTATAGAATAAATTAAAGATGAAAGATATCTAAAAAAATAATGATTATAATTTTACATTGTTTAAATTAATATATTGATACAACACAGAGCAGAAAGTAAAATATGACGAACTATTTATTTAATTATATATAAAATATTTAAATATAATTTAGGAAATTAGTTGCATTTTATATAAGTGATTTCTTTTTTTACAACAAAATATTTTATAAAGAAAGGTTTGACAAAATTATTTTTATTATCATTAATTTTTAAATAAATATTTATTTAATTTTTGTTTATGACAGGTGAGATATTTATTATATAATATATGTGTTATCTTGTTCATTTGTTCATAAGAGAGGATTTTATTATTTAATTATTTATGGTATTATTTGTGAAGACTCCGAATATCTATCTATTTATCTATCAGGAATATCATCAAAATATTTTTGCAGTCGTATCTTTAGAAAATAAGTAAATGGAATTAATTTTTGTAATTAAACGAAGTTTTAGAGTACTTTCAAATATTTGTGAGTAATGTCTTATTTTAATATTTTGGAAAACAAGGAAGTACCACAAATTGTTGAAGAGAAACTTTGCTAGCAAAAAGTAATGCATATAGAAAAAGTTTAGAAAGACGAATGGTTACCATAAATCAAATTTTAGCTTATTCAAGAATGAAGATTAAGAAAATTAAGTTGTCTATAATTTTTATTTTAATTAAGGTGTTTGGTTTGGTTTATAAATGAAAATATTGATTTTATTAAAGATTTATATTTTATGAAATCAATATGGAAGGCTATTAGTGAGAAAGAAGTATTTTGGGTGGATGGATGGATATTTGTTAATAGATTGCAAATTTATTAATTAAAATTAGAAATAGATGTTTTTGCTGAATATTGAATTTTAAGTGAATATAATTTATTCTAGCACTCATAATTTGTTTGTTTGTTTATTTGCTTGGGCGTAAAAATATAGTGGTTATTATGTTTCCTTAGGAAATGTCAGATAAGTAAGTTTTCACATTTTGGTTAATAAATTAATTTCAGCTTAATTATTTCGCTTTTATGTCAAATCATATATTGTATCTTTTTATTAAATATTTATTTAGTTTGGATTCATATTGTGTTGAAAAGATTTTGCTTTTTTTTAATTACACCATCAAGAATTCACAGCTCTTAAATGCTTGAATTCAAAATTTAAGCGATTGATATAAATGCACTCGAAATCATTTATTTCTTTTTAGTATTTATCAGAAAAATCTTCTTCGATGTTTGTCATAGATGTTACAATTAGGCTTTTTCTATGACCGCATGGTAAAGTAGCTTCGGAGAGTTATTATAACTCTATTTTATTCTTTATAATTACCAAAAAAATATTTTAATTTATTTATTTTCAGAGTAGCACAAATAAATAATAAGTTTTCTTTCATTCTATAAAGATTATCAGCCAGTAAATAAATCAATAAAAATATTACAATCCATGGGTGGTTTAGAGCCTCTGAAGGTTTTAGTCTTTTTGAAGGATCTTTTTCTAAACATTTTATGAGAAAATCAATACATTCAGGTGAAAGATGGCTTCCTATATTTTCTAGATACAATTAACCTTTAATAATAGCTTAAATGAGCTGTTACTAATTGTCGCTTTTTTTTAATTATTAAGATTAACAATTTAAATAATAAATGAAAGAAAGAAAGAGTAATGAAACAACTTTTTTAAATTAAAACTAGCGTGATTTTGTTTTTTTAAGTTTTTTTTACTAGTATTTTTTATCTATCTTTGTTTAAATTATGAATTAACTGAATGAGTAATTACAAAACATTGCAATGATTTTTCTAAAAAATTTTAAGGCGGGTATTTATTTCAACAGTATATATATTACGTAATCTAAATTATTATAAAATAAATTTTACCATTTTTCATAGAAAGGTAGATAGCCTGTTACTAGTGAGTGTGCGACAACACCGACACTCCACATATCAACCATTTTATCATAATTGCATTCAGTAAAGATCTCTGGGGCCATGAATCCAATAGAGCCAGTATTAGTCCAAAGCATTTAAGAAGGTTTATGGAGTTATTTAGATACAGAGAAATCTATGATTTTAACTCTTCTTGTAGACTCATCGTATATAATATTGTTATTTGTTATATCGCGGTGACAAATGTTCTTTTTATGCAAAAAATCTACTGCCTGAATTACTTGTTTCAAAATGAGCTTTGATTCAAATTCAGAAAGCTTAGTTTTCTATCTCAAAACTTCAGTTAAATTAGATCCATTAGCCTTTTCCATAACTAAGTAAGCAGTTTTCTTTTGCTTCTCTATCAAGAAGTCAACTTTTTTAATCAAGTTAGGATTATTACGGAATTCATTCATGATTTTTTCTTCCTCAAGTAACTTTATGTTTAAAATAAATATTAATTTATTTATTTATGAGACTTTTATAAATTAAAAAGTTAATATGGGGAAAATACAATTTAGTTTTATTTCACTTGGTGATTAAATAAATGCTGCAAAGTGATAAAAAAGTTGAAAAATTATAGAATCTTTTGGTTCTTTATCTTATTCCAAAAATGATGTTTCTTATTTGATTAAATAAATAAATAGTCCATTCTCGATTTTCTCAAAAGTTTTAAAAAATTTCTATGTCTTCTTATTTACAATAAATAAAATAGATCAAATTGCCTTTAATCTTTAGTGTATATATTACTGTAAATAATTTCAGAGATAGTTGTTTTTTTTAATTCTAATCCAAAAACTAATTAATTCTTTCTTTCTTTAGTACCCACCCCTTGACAATTTATTAATCTGTTTCTCAAAATTATTAATTTCTAAAATTTTTCTGTAATAATTACCTAAAACAATATTTCAGTGTCACGGTATTTCATTATTTTAACAACTAATTCTTTGTTATTATTTTGAGGTAAAATATGAGGAGATTGTTCTGGCTGAGCTTTAACTGAACATTCTCTCACAACTGAGTGTGCTCCCTATTTTAATGAAATCATTTTATATAGAGTGTTTATATTTTATGTAATTTACTTCTCCAATTTTTTTTCCGAGCCTATAATACCTTTAAAATATTCCATGTTGAGGTTTTATACTTTTTTAATAAGTTTCTTCTTAGTATCTATTGTAGGAGTAATTTTCGTTAGCGCTTAAATACTCCCCTGTATTTTAGCGATGTCTTACAACATCTTATTTCAGGACTTTTGTCGATTTCTTCAAAGGAGAAAAAACATGATCATATTGATCAATTTCTTTAACAAGCTAGAAATTTAATTAAGGAATTTAGCGAGTCTCAGGATTGGTTCTCTACATTATATTTTAGTTAGATCTAGTTTCATCATAAGGATTTGTTTCTTGATTATTCAAAAGGGAAGACAAATTTGCAATCGAATTGCTTGGATTAGCTCCATAAATATTTTATTAAAGGCGCTTATTTATAAACTACAAGCATGAAAGTTGAGGCTTGGTGGAGCTTCTCCTCTCTATGAGACTCATCGTTTTAGACTTTGGTCTATTTATTTCAATCTTATCCTCAGTCATTATAAAGGAAAGTTATTTGTACTATTTTGTTTTGTTTCTTTTTTGTTTTTTTAAATATTTACAGTAGTTCTTTTTAATTTAATTAAATTATATGCTTTTAATCTTCTTAATATTTTTTTTTATGATAACAATATCTTTAATTAATAACTAGGTTGTCTTCTGACTTCAATTAACTATAAAAATTTTAAGAGTGATTGATTGACTATGTGAATGACCATATAGAGAGAGTATCACTACTACTTTTCAAAGATTTACCAACAATTTTTTTGAATGAATCAATCAATAGTCTACTTTATTCTCTTCATTCAAAGATCTACTTAGCTGTCAATTCGAAACGAAGTTTTCTTATATAATTTTGTAATCTTAACATTTTATTAAATAGTATAACTGAATAATATCAAAAGCAAAAAATAGCTTTTTCTATAAGCTTCTGAATTACTTCTATAAGGAATTTGTAAAATTTAAAGATTTTATTATTTTTGAAAAATATTAATTTATTTTATTTAGAAATATTTATAATAAAATAGTGTTGGATAATATTTTATTCCAGTGATTTGAATTTATTAAATTTATGAGATGATGTTACAGTCTTGATAACTTATTTTTTCTTTAAATCGATAAACAAATTTAATCAACAAACTAAAAAGAAACAAAAACTATCATTATTGTATAAGTAATAAAGGTATTTCAAATTTAGTTTTTATTTAATAAAGTAAGAAATTTATTTGAAGAAAGAAATAACAAGCAAATAGATTATTATTATAATATTTACTGATTCTATCAATTAAAATTGGATTATTGGTAAATTTTTAATTGAAAATACCAAATCTACTGATTTATTTGAAGATTATTAGGAAAGATAGACAAGTGCTAAATTATTCTATCAAATATTTAAAAAGGTAATCAGTAAAAAAGAAAGTTCCTATTATTTGTGTAAATTGTAAAATTTAAAAGATAGTTAAAATAGTATTTGAATCTATTATTATTTATCTCTGAAATTTTCAATAGCTTAATAAATCACCTGAAATAGCACTTTATTTAAAACTAGATATAAAAAAGAAAATACAAAAAAAAGAATAGAAAAATAAAAATGACAAAAATTATCAATTCTCAAAAATAGGTGGGTGAAGTAAATATTAACCTTACTTTTAATATGCTCGATTATGAATAATAAATTACATTTTGATTATTTTCATATTTATCCAAAATAATAAATCTCATGTAAAAATAATATGAAAGGATAAATAAAAAAAATTCTTAGATCAACAAATAGGTGAATTCTTATTTTTATAATAGAGTTTTTTTGAGTTTATTTTTTATTTATTTTATTTCTTTATCCTGAATATTAACTTGACAGCAGAAATTCAAAGGTAATTAAAAATAGCTCAAAATGCAAATAAGCAAGCAACAAACAAGAAAATTGTTCTTTTCAAAAATAGCAAAAAACAATTTGATAAAATTCTCTTGTAGAGCATTTTTTTATGCTTGGGAAGAATTAATTTATAATTGAGATTAGATGATATCTATGAACAATGCTGAAAAATCTGATCTATCCTGGTTAATTTATTATTACTATTATAAAGACTTTTGAGAGAATTTCTTTTAAAATTTCAAAAAAAATTGAATGATGAAATTTAAATAATAAGGTTTATGTTATAATTAGAATGATAACAATAATAAAAATAATTAATAACTAAATATTATAATATTTATTATATTTTTCCCATCTTAAGAATAATAAATTGATTCGAAAATTTATAAAGTATTTTTTTGGATGGAATTCCCATTGATTATTTTAAAATAAAAATTGATTTAACTGATGAATAATATCTGAAAGATAAAATGAGTAAAGTAACGTAATTAATTTAGGTTTTGATTATATATAATATATACATTCTGTACAATTATCATAGTAATTAGCTTATTAATTAATCAAAGAATTAATTTATTTTATTAAAATTTTATAAATAACTTGAAATTGGATTATAATAAATTCCTAGTTAGTAGTTAATCATTTAGAAAAAAACATTACATTTTATCTCTTCTATTAGTTCTAGGATTATTGAAATATGATATAATAATTATTTTTTGTAGCTTTTATTTATTTAAAGAATATAGACCAGCCCAATTGCATTTCAATCTATTTTTATATTTTGTTGATTGTTTTAATGTTGCTTTCTCTTTTGTGATATAAAATATAACTATTTTTCTATATTATTGCCTTAATTAGGATCATACGAGTGTTTTGTGCTTTCAGCTTTTATTTGAATTTTATGTAAATTAGCTTAACCATTCACGGGAGAAGGAATATAGATATTATTCTTGTTTTTTTCAGAAGCATTTTTGCTGCTTTATACATTTAAATTTTGTGGAATTCCAAATTAATTCTATTTTTTTATTGATATTTTGCTTTAAATAAAATAATTTAATAAAATTTACAAATTCTTTAAGATCTGGCTTTAACATACTATCTTTAATGCCTTTTTAACTAGATTAAATTGTAGAGGATTCTGTATTTTTGGATTCTGGAATATTTGTTGAAGGCATACTAGTTATCATAGAGCTATTATTCTATTTATCTTATTAAGACTACTCTTAGGTTAACCTATCAATTTCTACTTAAGATTAAATATATTTTATATGTTAAATTCTAATTTCAGGAGGAAGCCCTTCTAATATCCATGGGTGCATCAAGGCATCAGAAGGCTTGAGTCTTTTTTAAGGTTCCCAAACAAAACATTTAGTCAGAAAATCTGTAAATTCTTCAGAATCAGTTTAAAGAACAGCTTTGAGAATTTTTGAATTCGGAACTCTAACTTTTCCTTTACTATTTGGTATTAGTTTTGGAGTAAAATCTTCATTGAAAAAATATTTTCTTCTTGTACAATTCTAATTTTAAAAAAATTAAAATTTTTCAACCATTAATTAATACTAAATTAATACCTGTAAAAAATCTTTTGAAGGAGCACCAATGATTTCCCAAATATAACCAATTTACTCTTATTCATCTTCACCAGGAAAAATTGGATACCCTTTGTTAAAAAATGATGAGTTTATTATAAATAAATGTATTTAAACAAGTTTACCAATAAATAATTCAGCCATAATACATCCAAAGCTCCACATATCGATGGATGTATCATATGGTAATCCTAAAATAACTTCTGGAGCTCTATAATATCTTGATTAAATATATGTATAGAGTCTTTCATTTTCAAAACAGCTTGAACCAAAATCTATCAGTTTGACTCCTGATTTATTTGCTTACTTAAGTAAAATATTTTCAGGTTTTAGATCACAGTGGATAATCCTATTTTTGCGTAAAAAATTTATAGAATTTAAAATTTATATTGCAAATCTTCTAATCAATTCAAGCGAAAGCCCCTAATACTTATTATTTCTAAGCAAATCATATAAATTTATGGATAAAAGCTCGAAGACTAAGCACTTGAATAATTATTAAAAAATACTGTTAAATTTATAGTAATAAATTAAATTAAATTTTTAGATAAAACGTCTTTTTTTTGAATGAAAATTCAATTTTTAATCAAATAGATTTTTTGATAGAAAATTCATTTAAGAACTCATTCAAAAGAATAAATTAAAAAATTAAAGTTGTTGAAAGGAATGCTAGATAATTAAATTTATTACAACGTGCTTTCTGAATATGACAAAATCTTTAATTCTGACAATGTTTGTGGCTTCATCTTTATCTTACTCCTTAATAAAAGATAAAATATTTAACTCAATTAAGGCTTAATTATGAAATTTCCTCTTATTCCTTATCACTTTTAGAGCTAAGAACTCCTTTCTTTTATGGTCAAATACTTTGACAACAGAACCAAAAGATCCTTTTCCTAAGCATTCAAGCAACTCATATCTATATGCTATATGATCTAAAAGATTAAGTTAATATTCTCCTCTTGAATCATCAAAACCATTATTATATTATGATATTTTTTGAAATTTTTTTTTACATTAGTGACCCAAAAAGTAAATCTTTTTTAAATTAAACAAATGAATAAATATTTAACATATCAAAGAAAAATTAAATAAATAAATTACTTATTAAAAAAGCTTAATTTCAGTTTTTTCATAATCTGTTAAGTAATTAGAGTATTTTTAAAGTGTTTCTTCTGGGGTGATTGGAGTATTCTGTAAACATAAAAAAAGATATTAAAAAATTTATTGATTTTGTATTTATGTCATTACAACTAAAGCCCAGTCTTTAATTTCTGAATTTAACTCTATGTTGATATGTTCTTTAGATTAAGTTAAGATATTATTTGTGTTTTCTGTGTTTAAAATTAGTTAGTCATTATTTGTAGAGATTACTGAAGGGTTTGTATTTTATCTCTAATCAGTTGTGTCGTTTAATATTTACCTTAAGGTTTTTAACTTAGTTTGTTGTTAATTAGTAAAACTTTCTACATTTTTTAGAAATTTTACTTAGTTCTCATCTTCTACACTAAAAGAGCTAGCTCTATTATTTAAATGAATGCTATTTAAAGAAAGTTTTGGCTTCCTATTATTACTATTACTATTTGTAGGAGTAGGGTTTATCTAAAACGGACTCTTTGTTCCTTTTGAAGCTGAGTTATTAGTAGATTTTGCGTATATATGGTTAGTTATGTTTATTGTTTCACTGTTATCTAATTGCAGTTTCTCGTTATGAGAATACATTTGTTTAGCACCATTTAATTAAAATGATTATCTTTTTATACATTCTTCCCCATATCTACCCATTTTTTTACCATTTTTTACACTGTTATTGTTATAGTTTAATTACATATCTTATTATGCATTTTGTAAATTATTTATAGATTAATTAGTAGGAACAGTAGCTCCTTTTTTAGGCTAAGGTGGTTTTTTTGAACGATTAATTTGACTGATAAATTTAGCATCTGATATATATTCATCATCATATGAAGATTCCTCATTTTATATTTATTAAGGAGCTATGTTTTCTTAAGTTAGTTTATTATTTCTTGCATAAGAAGATTTTGTAGATCCATTTTGTATAATATTGCAACCATTAATGAAAGAATCTAAATAAATATATTTATTATTAAAAAATTAGCTTGTATGATAATTATTTTACCTGATAAATTTTCATTGGATTTCTTTAATGTTAAAACTAAGTCTCTCTTTTTCTAATTTGTTTATTTAAGTTATTGTATATCCATCGAAGGTTAAAATACCTAAGATTATTATGTTTATTAAGGTTATTACCTCTATTATTGTTACTGCTGAAATATATTTTAAATTTTATTCTTTATAGCATTCATTACAATAGCTTGCTAGCAGTTGGCATTTTTTGGTTATATTGGAACAAAATTCTATTTAATTAAAATAATATTAAAGAGATTTGAATCCATTTATGTGATTAAAGATGATCAAATTTAATATTTATTTTTTGAAAAAGACAATAATCTACTTTTGATTTAGGTGAAGGACCACTAGAAAACCTAGAATTTTATGCACTTAAATCTTGTGATGCTAAATCTACAGTAGATAGTAAGACTTATTCATTATTAAAAGAATTGTTAACTGAGCTTAAGTTTTATAAATTAGCATTATTTTAAGTTGATTTAATTCTCTTTCTTGTTTAATCATATAAACCATTTTAATTGCTAATTATAAAAATAGTAGTATTAAATATATTTCTATTAAATTTGTTTAATTATACCTTAAGTTAAATCTTTATTTTGCAGTACTTTTAGGGGTAGTGTTATTGCTGTTGCTATTTGAATTGGAATTTTATTATTATTTATTCATTATATAAACTTTTTTAGGTGCTGTTGCATTCTTAGTTGAAGATTAAGTATCGAACGTATTGTTTGTATATCTTTACTAAGAAGATGAATTACTTACTAAGTAACCGCTTATGTTAGAATTATTTAAAGTTATATTTTAGGCCTTTGTTGAATGACTTTATACTGTACAGACAGCTGTGCTAGCATTATATAAATTATTTTATTAGAAGCTAAAAGTGTTTTTCTATTGATCTTCACTTTCTTTTTAAATACAAATCATAATATATTTTAACTAACTTTTTTATCAATTCGTTAAATTTAAAAAAAAGATTGCCAATTTTCACAAATAATAGATGCTTTGCAATTATTTTAGGTTGTTAAATTCCTTAAGAGCTAAATAAATTAGTAATAATCTATATTTTTTATTACTTGTTGTCCATTATTGCTTGTTGATAGAAGAATCATTCACTTCAAATGAGATATTCTTTTAAATTATAAATTAAAATTATGATGCATTTATATTGAAATTATAAACTGCTAATGTATAAAAAAGTCAAATAAACATTTATGTACTTTTGGTGATATCAGAAGCTTTTTGTGATAATGTGGGCGATATCCATTTCCATTTGAAGAGGACCTCATATGAGTGCTAAAGACTAAATAAAATAATAACTTTACTTTGACCCCTCTTTGTAAAAAAAATAATGCTATTATTTAGTTGTTACTTGTAATTTTGAAAAATATAAAAAGAATCAATAGAATTAAGATTATTACAATATTATTAAATAGAAGATAGATATTACCCTTTAATTTGCTCCAATCTTTAGCGATATTGTTAATCTAAGTCTGTAGATTTGATTGTATGAGTACAAATTTTTATTCAATTTAATAATTTATAAAATATTGGATGGGGAATAAGCAAGTTAATTATCTCAATCCTTCTAATGTATTTACATTTATTAAAAGTAGTGGTAAAAAATAAAGCAATGTTAAAGAGTGTTTATTTCAAAGACAAATGTATATACATTTTTATGGAATATTTTAAAGTAATTAACTGCCTCTCTCAAAAATTACCCTTAACTCAATTTATTTTACTTTCCTCTTATTCAAAAATAAAAATGAAAGTAATTATCTATTTTAAAATTATATAATCAATTTAGTTATAATGTTTTTTGTGTGTGCTAGTAACTAAAATTTAATTGAAAATTATAACAGTCATTTAAAACTACAATCAAATAATATTTAGTCTGTCACAAATAATTAGTTTAATTAGTTTGATATTATATTATTTAATTAAAAAACAATTATTGGGATTTTGGTAATCTTTCAATAAGATTTTATGTTCAATCATTTCTCCATCTAACTAACACTTCATCTGTTCTGAATCTTTAAGTGAAATAAGAATCCTTGAAATCCATTCTTCCACCTGCTTCATATTCTAATAAACCAGCATAAGCTATCATAGCACCATTATCAATACAATATCTATGATCCATTGCTCCTACTTTTCCTCCTCTATTTTTAAATATATGAAATTATATTAATAGAAAATAAATTGATGTTTTCTAAAGTTACCTTTCACTTACCATTTATCCAATCATTTCCTACAATCTTACATTACATCCTACACCTCCAACAATAATAACTTCATTTGAATTACAATGAGCCATAGCTCTTTCAGTAACTTCTGTAAGCATTGCAAAAATAGTTTCCTACAAAGAATAGCATAGATCTGCTCTAGTTAAATCTTTAGGAAGATCAAGAACTATTCATAAAAAAATATTCTTTAAATTTTTTGCAAATTTTATATAATAAATGTTATTACTCTTTTTATTAACTACTTTTTTATTTTTCTTTCTCTTTCTATTTTCTAAAGAATCCTCTTCATCTTATTATTTTACTTCCTTAACAGGCTCAACACCATCTTCATATTACAAATGGGGATTTTAAGCTACTATATCTTCAAAGTAACTTAAAATGCCTGAAAAACTCATATCCATTCCCTTAACTGTGTATGGAACCTAAATAAATTGTTTGCCTTACTTTGCAAGCTATTCAATATTATACCCAGGAGCAGGGTCATTAGAAAGGTTGATAATTCTAGCAAATCTGTCCAAGCAATTACCTACAGCAATATCAAGAGCTTCTCCAAAGATACGATATCTTATTATATTTTGGTAAAATAAAAATTTTTATTATTAGAAATAAATACAATTTTTGCAGAAAGACACTTTAAGATAAATTAACATATATCTATGAAATATTTATTCTACCTTTAGTTAGAATAAGCAATAACTTATGTATTTCCTCCTGAAACATATAAAACAGCTGGATGAGTGATTCCTGTTGCTAATCTACCCATTTCTATGTGTCCAATACAGTGATTAACTCCAATTAAAGGTATATTATGCAATAAACTAAGTGTTCTACTAACTATAGCACCTATACTTAATGGTGGACCCATTCCAGGTCCTTTAGTGTAACTAATCAAACCTATTTCAAATTATTTATTAAATATTTAAATTAATTTTTAACATTCCATAAATGAAATCTATAATAGAATACCTATATCTTTAAAAGTAAGTTTAGATTCTTTTAATGCTTCATCTACTATATCAAGTATTTTTTATCTATGATGTACAGCAGTTTCATTAGGTAAGAAACCAGTTCCTATATATAAATGGACTGAATTAAACTTTGTTAGATCATTTCATAATTTACCTGGAGGAGTGATAAATGTTGTTTTAGGGTTAGCTAAAATTGTACCATCTGACTTAACAATTCCTTTATTTAATCAAAATTGAAATATTAAGATTATATTTTTTTTTTCAGAATGAGGAATCAAATTAAAGAAAAATATGAGCAAATATTCACTAAATTTTACCAACTCCGATTTTATTAGCAGAACCTTCTATTCCAAGAGCAATCATTTTAAAATATTTTTAAAGTATTAAGTAATAAATAAAATGCTAAAAGAAATATTTTAGATATTTATATTTATAAAATAGATGTATGAAATTAATTAATGATGAATAATTATAATAATAATAATAATAATATTAATCTTAATAATTTAGAACAAACTTGAAATTGCTTTGCTAATTAATATGATTAATCAATTTTCTCTATTTAAAAAGATATAGATGTTATCTAATAATATCATTTTAAAAACTAACTTTTTCTAGATATTTAAAATTAAGTAATATCTAATATGATCCCAGATCTAATGTTTTAAATCATAAATAGAACAGAAATCTATTAAATCAAATGAAATAATCCATTTTTAAAATTTCAATAATGTTGATCATTTATTTGAACAAAAATAGAAAGAAAAGCTAGGAAATTAAAATAATTTCATGAACACTAGTAATCTTCTATTTAAATTTCTTATATACTTCAAAATAAATGAAATAATTTAATCAATGCCTCAATATTCTGTTATTTTGTAAAAAAAAAAGAATTTTTAAAATTGATTTTGGTCTATTTATTAAACCATAAAATAATTACAAAAATTTATCATGAAATAATTTGATAAATTAAATCTTTATCCATTTTTATTAAATGAAATATTATCTTGGTTAATAACATTTTTTAAGTAAATTTAATAGAAAAAAAAAATCAATACTCTTTGAGTTTTTTTCTGAATTGTTGTCTGTTTTATAAGCTTTATATCAACCAACAATAAATAATATTACTAACTTTAACTTGATAAATAATAAATATTATAAATATTTGGTAATTATTGTAAGTAATAATAATATTTCTTTCTAGTTTTTATACTTTATTACTGGATTTTTGTAGATAACTAAAAATGATTGTATTTTTTTATGAGCATCATGTAGATGTGATGATATGTTTAGAATAAACTTTAGAAAATTTCTAATTTTTTATATAGTAAATATTTTAAAATTTACTCATTGAGAAAAAGAAGTTAATTTTGTTAAATTATAATATTCAGAAAGATTTACTCTACTTATTTATTAAAATAAAACAAAAAATGAGTGTTAAGGGGAGTAATCACTCTTTTCATGGTTAAGCAAACTAATAGCAAGCATAAGAAAGAGATGAAAACTATAATGCTAGATAAAATAGTGTAGTACATTTTGCTAATGACATACCATTAGTTGTTGTAGAAATACCTTTAAATGGAAAAATAGCTAAATTACCAATATTCGAGTTTAGCAGTCCTGATAGTTTGGCTCTGTCATTTTGTAGAAAATATTAATTAGAGGAAAAGTTAAAAAAGCCAATTAAAAAATTTATTGAATAGCAGATGCAAAATGCTCTGAGTGCAAGATAAAAGTAGAATGTGCTTGATAATGATCAACATAATAAAAGAACATTAGTTAAAAGTTAATCTACTGCTTAAATTTCTTAAACATAATATTAGCGAAATGAAATGACATAATAGAATTATAATAATTAAACTAGTTAAAAAGATAATTACTAAGGGTAAAACCTAAATAATTTATAAGAACAAAATAATTTTAATGAAGAATATAAGGAGGAGTAGAGGGGAAGTAAAAAGAATTTTTAAAATGGCAATAGAAATTACAATAAAAGTGAAAAATAATTAGAAGATAATTAGGATGAGTAATAGCAAAATAATAAGAAACATAAAAATTAGTTTTAGCATGAATAGTAAACTAGAAACAATGAAGCATAGCACTAAAGTTTCTAAAAGTTAAAACACAAAGATTTTTTTACAGAGAATAGTGAAACTGAGAATGAATTATCTGATGTTGCTGATCTTCGTAAGCCTGTTTCAAAGCCAGTGAAAAATGCAAATCAAATAAATACTTAGCAAAAATCTTTATAGAAAAATAAATAATCCTAAAGCTCAGCATTACTTACGAGAGAGTAAAATTATGAAGTTGATGAAAAAGAATAGCTTTAACCTTAAATCAGTTTAAAAGATTCTACATTGTAATAGCCTAAAAAAAGCAACAGATATGAAAACATACCTGACATAATTACTTAATAAACATAAACAAGGTCAATACTAAAACAAAATAAATCTTAAGAAAATTTATTTAAAAATAATGATTTATTAAATGGACAGAATGAGCGTTAAACTCATAAAAACTAATAAGTTCAAAACAATAATATTAATTTCGTAAAAAATGAAAATATTTAAAGATTTGATAATACAAGATAGACAAAAACATATAATCAAGAGGATGCTGACTTAAATACTATTCAATAACAAAAAGTGAATTCAAGCCCTACTGAGATATATAATGATGGAGATCTTGAGAATTTCCAAAATTAAAAAAGTAAAAAAACTTAAAGTAATAGTGCCAAAGGAATTTAAAAAGAATTCGCTTAAAATGATAGAAAATAATAATAAATTTAAAATATTTATGAGATTTAAAATCCAAGTAAGGCTTAAGTTAAAAAAAATATAGTTAAAATTGATTAAGAATCTGCTTAATATACTTTTAATGAAGATGAATCAAATGATTTAGATGAAGTAATTCAAAATAAAGATTTCAAAGCTGGTAGGGATATTAATTAAGAAAGCAATTAGCAATTTAAAAACTAAAAGTTAAATTCCGATCCACATCAAAATAATATTCAAAATCACATTCATAGATAAGAACCAGAATATGATGAGGCTAGTCAGATTTAAAATAAGAAAAAAGTACCTAGTTAATAGATAAATAACCAAGCAAAATCAAATATGTAAATAAATCAAGGTATTTTATTTAAATTTAAAAATATTATGTTTTGAAAATAATGAATTTATATTTTTATTTAAAGATAAACCAAAGTAGAAAATTAATTAATAATAAGAAAGAATAAAGCATTAAAACATTTAGGAAAATTATGTAAATGATGAAGAAGATACAGAAGTAGATGAATTACAATAAATGCCATAACCAAAAAAATAAGAACCCTTATAAATACAAAATAAAAAAAATTAAAGTCAATTTACAAAAAATAAGCAAAATTTGAACAAAAATAATCATGAAGAACAATAAAATTATGATTAAGCTTACCAAAGATAAAATACATTTGATGGTACAGAAAATGATAATGACAATGATCATTTTAACAAGGTCAATGAAGCATAAGATTTAGTTTAAAATCCTTAGTTACTAAATTTATTAAGCTAACCAATAAAAAGAGCCCCAAATGGAGCCTTATAAAGAAACATAAAGAACATAGTAAAAGAAGAAAATGAGAATTAAATCCCAAAAACTAAATAAGTTATTTAAAATAAGATTAGAGATGAGGCATTTAATAGTAATAATGTTTTTAATAACATCACTTTGGAATAGCATAATGAAGTCAGTGATTTTGTAGCTGAAAACTTCCAATCTTAGAATCAAGTTTAGCCACCATAAAACTAACTTCATATTAATTAAGGTAATAACAACTTACCAATATCTCCTTAAAGCTATATGTCACCTCCTCCTTAAAGATATTTATCACCTTAATCTAATTCAAATTTATCCTATCCTTAACAGGTTTTGTAACAAAATACTTTTATGTCTCCTGTGGGATAACCTAAATAAAATATGTACAAATAAACAAACGTTGCTATTCCATAAGACAATAATAATTTTTAGCCTATTTAAAATAATATGAATAACATCTAATAGATAAATAGATAAATAAATCCATAAATTCCTAATAACTAAAATTAAAATCCTTTTTATTAAAATAATATGCTCTCACCTTTAAATAAAAATTACTAAGGTTAAAATTATCAAGAAAATTTAAATTATTATTCAAATTAAGGTTATTAACAGTAAATTTCTTCTCCTTATTAATAGAATAATCTGAATAAATACCCACAAAACAGCCAAAGTTTAGCAAATTTAGGATTGAATCAATCTTTTTTAAACAATAATAATAATACTATAAATACTTCCATTAACAGCAGTATTATAAACAAAAGCTTTACGCCTAGGAGAAAAATTTTCGAAGATAGTAATAATAAATTTATAAGAAACTAACCAATTTTACCTTAGAATATTATGCACGATTAAAGAATAAATGAGCAGCAACAACAATTATATATTACTCCAAACAAAAATAGTACATCTACACCGCTTAGATATAGAAATTAAGAAAATCCTTAATATTAATAATAATACTAAAGATAAAATTTTGTATTTCCTTCTAGATCTATTTCACCTAATCCAACAAACAATTTTGTGAACTAACAAAAAACAAATTATTAATAATAACCTTTAAATTAGCAAAGCTTATAGTTTGCCCCCAACAATAGGCCTGCCTTTTTAAACTAAAGTCCTCTTTAGAATCCATAAAAATTAATAAACAACCCGTATTAGCAATAATTTTTTGAATAATAGAAGCAATAAAATCTTAACATTTAACCACCATAAAGCTAAAATCCAATGATGACCCAATAGCAATAATTCAACTAAGTCCCTTAGTTTTTTTCTTAAAATTAAAATTAACCTTATTTGGTTTAAAATAACCAACCCCTTTATCAATAAAATATTTAAAATAATATCATAGATAATTAGAATAAATCTCCACGAAATTAAATAATGCTACCTTCAGATTAAAAATCTTTTAAAAATAATATAAACTTTTAAGCAAACAGTGATGCTTTCTAAAAATTACATGAGACCCCTTCTCCTAACTTTGCTCCAGATATAGAAAAAAGTTCTTAAAAAATTAACACTTAAAACAATGATAGGAACAGAACACCATCTCCAACTTAAATAAAATCAACTAACAGCAATTTTAATTATAAAAATATCCCACTATTTGAAAAGATCAAACTTTAATAGTAGGAACAATTTAAATAATTGGGATTTGACAACAGCAACTAATAGTAAGCTAACTAAAATATATAAAATAATACTTAGATTTAACCAGCAAGGTATTTTTATAAAATTTATTATGAAATTAATATTAAATATTTGATGAAACAAATAATTTTAGTTAAGCGATTTTTTAAAGTAATAATATTAGTATAAATCATGCAGACAAAAATGGAACAGAAAAAATTAATAATTAACCTTAGAAATAATAACACAAAAATTATGTTCAGTAAAAAGATTATTGTATTATTGATGATATAAAGAGCTCAGGTGTAAGAGAAGATGATTTTTATGATAACAATTAATAAAATAGTTAAAGAACTTCAGTTGTGAAAGAGGAATTAGATATTATTTAGAATGGAATATTGTTTAGTCTAAATGCTAATTATTAAGACAATAAATAGCAGAATAGCTGTATTAAAGATCTTTTTCACCTACTTGATTCAAAGAATCAAGGATGGATATCTTAATCCTAAATTGATTTTTCAAAGCTGCCTTCTCACTTTTAGCTTAGATTAGAGCTTAATTAACTTCTTGAAGAGTTATTTATGTAATTTAAAACTGTAGATATTGATAAATTTTGCAACACTATGACTTCTAAATATCCTTAAATTATCCAAGTAAATTAAATAATTCATACAAATATTATGTTAAAATATTTTTATTTATAAAAAAGCATTGTAACAGCTTATTCTCAACAAACAAGCATTAAAATAATGTGATACCATAACAATAAATTCGTCCTCCAAGTTTTGGATTATCTAAAGACACTCCTGTATTTTAATGAGTGTGAAATATTTAAAAATAAAAAGTAATAATAATAATAACTTTATTTAACAAAATAGTTTTGAGTTTTATAAAAATTGTTTTATATTTTTAAATTTTTAACAAATATTTATAGTTAAAATTCAATTAATTTTAAGAAGATTTTATTTATTTATTTGTGTTATATTCTAACAGCCTGTAAAAGAGAAGAAATTAAAAAAAAATCCTTTTTAAAAGTTATTAAAAAAATAAAATATTTAATACAAAAATTTTAATTATTTATTAAATTTTGTTGAAGTTTTGAATTAGTTTGAATTATATATTGAAATGAAATAATAATAATAATTTAATAAATATTAAATTGTGTAGATTATCAAGAATTTTGTGTAGATATTTATGTCTATTACTTTTTAACACTAATATTTGTTAAGCCGAAAAAATTTTATTTTTGCATTAATAATTTCAATTTATAAATTGCCAATATATTTTCTTTAATGTCAGACCTAATTTATTTTTAGTTTCTAATAAAATTTAGTTCAAAATAATCCAGATAGAGGACTCTTATCATTTAAATATTCTACTTTTTCTTTAAATACAGTTAAAAAATTAATCTCTATAAAATTAAATTATTTTGTTAATTCAAATAGTGTAAACTCTCATTTTATTCTTCTTAGTAACTAAAAATAACTAATTAATTTATAAGCCATAATAAAATTAATGTGTAGTTTACTTTTATGATTTGTAAAAGTATTTAAAAAATATTCATTTTTTAAAAAATTGAGAATCTAAAAATATTTTTGTTGATCCTGTAACAAAAGAGATAAAATCTTTTGCAATCCAGTTAAAATTTGAATAAGATGAAGATTTGGAAAGAACTTTAAGAATAAAATAATAAGTATTAATTAATGTTTATGCAAATAGAATTTTATGTAAGAAAAATAACAAAATTAATAAAACACACTCTTTCTTCTTAACAGCAAAAAAATTCATTTGGTTATTTGTTTAAATTATTGATTCTATTTAAATAATTCAAATAGCAAAAAAGATTAAGATTAAGTATTATATAAATGAATTATTAGAATAAGAGCATATAAGCTTAAATGCTCAATTTTTTAAGCCACAACAATTAAGATAGAAGATATTCTAATTCTTATGCTAATTCTCCAAGGTAAATTTTTTATTCAAGTCATTTTTTTAAGTTTAAATGCATAAAATAGAACACCCTTACAGGTTTAAGGTCTGAATAACAATTAAAATCAATCAGTTAGTAAACCTCTACAGACTTAACTATATCCTAACTAATAAAGTTAATAGAAGATAAATGATCTAATGTCTTATCAATCATCATCAAGTTGCTTATCAGAAAGAAGCTGTTATGCTAATGGAATCAATAATATGTAGAATAAAATCAACTAGAACTCTACACAACATACTTAAAGAAATAAATCTTTTTGTAATCCACAATATCTCCAAGCAACTCCTATAAGAATGAGTGAACTAGAGTCTGAAAAAATAAATCAAAGGCTAGTTTAGAATTTCAAATGTATGAATCAAAATATAAATGCTCAAAGAATTCCTTTAGAAAATGGAAATAATATTAATATTTTAAAATAATAAAATCCATCTATTTACCAGTAGGTATAAAATAGATAATATTTATCTAAAGAAAATGAAAATAGTTATTAAGCAGGCTAATTATAAATGAAAGAAAATATTGGTAGAATATAAATTCTTAAACCTAACTAAGACAAAGCTATTCCAAAAAAAAATTAAGATATAAAGATTGAAAATATGCAAAAATAACAATATAATACTCTGCAATAATCAAATAGTTAAGAAAGGGGAATAATGCTAGTTAAAGACTTATTAGATAGGCAAGAGAGTGTTTAGCAAAATGAATTGTAAAATAAAAAAACAATAATAATCACATAATTAAATCCTAATGTTAAATACAGCTAGTAGAATACTTAACCTGCTGATTATAGATAAAATAATCACTAATATGCACCATCATTAACATAATCATAGGTATTTGATAGCTAGGAAATAAGAGGAGTTAGCTTGATGAAATAATTTAATTCTCCTCAATAAAATTTAGCTTAGAAAATGTCAATTAAAGATTAAAGTGATGAAAAAAACAATTTAAGTAATTTTGCTTCATTGTAGCTGAATCAACAAAAATCTGTAAGAAGTACAAGCTTACCACTTGGTGAAAGTTAATATTTTCAATTTAGATAAGGTCCTTAGCAGAATAATTAAATTTAATAATAAAAAATAGAAGGAAGGGAGCCTTAATAAAGTTAGATTCTTAAATAATCTCAAAAGCCTGTATAATTAAATAATAACATGAGTTATTAAACACCTTTATAATCTTAAAATACATTATCTCAAAATAATACTTAATATTCCTCTTCTTAATCAATTAAAATGCTACATGGATTAAAGGATAGACATCTTCATTCCAACTCCTTGGGCAACTAAAATGATACACCAAAGTCTGAGAGTATATTTTAATCAAATTTAATTTCTATGTGTTAAAGATAAGCTGTCAATTAGCAACTAAGCCCAAAATAAAATCCTTTTATAAACAAATAAATTAATTCAAATCAGTTGCATGAAAATAAAATAACTGAAAGTTCTTAACAATCAATGTACTACAGAACTCAATAGATTCTAAATTAACCTGTTTAACCATAGTAAATTAATTCAAATAAATAAAATATCTCTAGAAGCAGCTCTATGTATTCATAAGGTGGAGTAATAATTAAAAACAATGATACCAGTGCAAATACTTCATTAAGCAAATATGACAAAAAGTCTCTTTACTAAAACTTAGTTGATAAAAACAATGAAGACGATAGGTTTTAATTATATTAATTATAGCCTTCTACAAATATTTAGCTTGCATAATTAATTATGTAACCTCATTTTCAATCACAACCACAATAATAGTATTAGTACAGATAGAATTAGGTTGCAGAACAAAATTAATATAACAATCCTCATTTGATTTACCCCTTGAATAATTTTAATAGCTCAGGTAATTATATGAGAAATAATAACTTAATTCCAGATCAGTTAACTTAAAATCAATTTTAAGTTGTAAAAATTGAAAATTGTATTCCTGAAAATTAATGTGTTAAAAAAATATCTGGTGATTTTACAACAGTCCAAACCTAAGGAAACAGTTAATTCAGCCCTTCTTTTGGTGCAAATATTGCACTTCCTATGCATAATATATCTTATTCATAGCTATAAGATAAAAAAATCTTAGAAAACTAAATTATGAGAAATGAAGTAGAAAAGCCTCCAATTTAGTATAATTTTCAAAATGAATTGAGACTGAATCTAGAAAAATTAAATTAACAAAGAGAATACAATGGATAGTTTGATACAAACTCCTTTTAGACTCTTCTATCACCTCAATAGCATGATTACCTACCTTGTTAGAGTGAATCTATTCAAATTTTAAATGAATAAGAAACAAAATATATTTCAGAAAAAAAGAAAGCTGAAGAATCAAATAACAAATCTTCTGAAAAAAATAATTTTGATAAAAAAGAAGAATTAAATTCACCCATTTAATTTATTGCTTTAGACAACAATTCTTAATCTCAGACAGCAATTAAAAGTCCTACCAATCCACATATCTCAGATTTCAATACTTCTGTTTCTCCCACTAAGTCAGCTGGGCTTTCAAAAGAAGAAAAGTTATGGAATTAAATGTCACCAGAAGCTAGAAAGGCTTTAATTAAATTAAATATTGATAAGTAATGTGATAAGATGATCCAAGAAATACAGAAAGAAAAAGAATTAAGGATAGAAAAACAGTGTGATAAAATGATTAAAGAAATTTAAAAAGAAAAAGAAGCCAGAATAAATAACTAAAAATCGTTAACATCAAGCTTTGATAATAAAATTAAAATAGAAAATTAGTAAGATCAACAAAACTCAGATGAAAAAGTTAAGAGAGCAGCTAATAAAAGCTAATCATCAATAGACAGGACTTAGTTAAATTATTCAAATGAAAAACCTTAATCTCCACCTTAAAATTAACAGAATATTTTATTCAACGAAAACACTTAAGCTTGCTTTCAAGCAATTAATAACTACGAATTTTAAGGATAAGTGTTAAAAGTGGAGGATCTTCTTAAGAGTTAACATATGAAAGAAAATCTTAGGTTATTAACTAAAAGCCAAAATGAAAAGGAAATTATAAATGAAAGAAAGTCTTTAAAACTTTAAGAACTTGAAAACAAAGACGAATAAAATATTGCTGACCCTTAATTTACTTTTTCTAACACTAAACAAAAAGATTGGTAGATGGAATTCGATTTTTCTCCAGAAAGGTAAAACTAATTTAACATCAATTTTGAGTTCAATAATAATGACTTTGAGGACTGTAGTAATGCATAACTATAAGCTTACTAATCAGATTAAAAAACTAATAATCTGAATAGTTAAACTAATGGTAATACCTTTATTTCTAAAGATAATTAAATTATTGAAGGGAATAACGATTTTGATAGTTCTTAAATTAGCAAATCAAATAAATTGATAATTATTCAGTAAGTTTAGAATGAAAATTAACTTGAGAATTAAGATGAGCAAATTGTTTGTGATTAAAATATTAAAAACAGTTCAAGCTAAAAAGAAATAAAGGTTATTCAACCATCTAGATAGATAGAAAATCTCTCAAATTCTTATGATAAGCTAAACTCACACAACACATCAATTTAAACTATTAAAAAATAAACTATGTCTCCTACCAGTACAAATGAAAGTAATTAAAAAATCAACTAAAATAAAGAAGGCATCTCAATTGATAACATTCCAATATCAATCTAAGAACAAAACAATTAAACAAATAATATTTAAGAATAGAAATAGAAAACAAAAGAAAAGGTTACTATTAAATAACTTAATATTGAATAACTAGAAAAAGAAGCTGAGATCATTCAAAAGTAATTCAATACAGAATTATTTTTTACTCCAAAGAATAACTTAGATGTAAATCTTTTAATTTCAATTATATTTTTTTACTTAGTTTTTTTAAATGAAGGGTTAGCATTTTAGTTTATTTTATGAAACAAGAAAGGAGAAAAAACTGAGAACTTTGCAAGAAAATATTCATAAAAATGTTGAAAAAATTCTTCCCAATGCAAAAGAATTTGAATTAAAAAAGATATGCCAATCAATTTATGAAAGTGTTTTTAGTTTACTAAGAGAAAAATATAATATTGAAGTGAACTCTTCCTCAAAATCTAATGATAATTCCTTATCTTAAAATTTTGTTTCTAATAATAACATTGCATCACATAGAGTAGCTGCAAATTAAAATAATATGTGTACAGCAGGGGTGAAATAATCAGATAAGAGTTTAGATAAAATAAATAAAATCAATTCAGAATAAGACTCGAAAGATATATGTGTTTCTCCTATTATCAAAATATCTAATTAAGTGACATATTCTAATGAAAAAAGAGAGAAATACTTATGTTATTCTCATAAAGATGAAGATATTCTCACAAAATCTTAAAAAATGCTTGATTCTAAATAAAGTTCATATGAAAAGAAGGAAATAAATAATTAAGGATTTAGCAATTTAACAATACCTTCAGTTTTTGATGAATAAATATTTTGTAGAAAAAACCAACTTGAAGAGTTTAAGTAATTACTTATGATGTAAGATTTTGAAGAATTAAGTGGAGATATATTCAATACTTAAAAATAATCACCTTAAGCAGATGAAAAATAGTTTTTAGAGAATATTGATGGAGATTTTATTGCTTAGAACTCTTTTAATTCATAGAGAAATAATACTTTTATTTAGTATGAAGAAGAAATAAATAACCAAGAGGAATCTAATTCATAGCAAAACGAATTGGTTGCTTCACCACGTAATAATCAAAAAATCTAGCCTTGCTTATCTCCTATCAGAGAAATTGAGAGCACATATGATTAAATTCATCAATCTAATTTTGGTAAGAATACTCTCAACGATTATGCTAATACTTCAGGAGATGAAAAATGTGTAAACAACTAAAATAATGGTGATACTTAAAAGAGCAGGACAATATTTTAAACTCAAAAAGGGATAGAAGAAAAAATTGAAGAAGATGATGAAATTTTATAATAAAAAGGAAAGAATGATGAACAAAACTAACTGAATATTTAAGTAAACAATTATAAAAATAAAAATTATGAATCACTATAAAGCGAAGCTATTTCAGACAGTAATGCTGCTTTTTAAAAGTTATGTGAGGAAGACTAAAATGTTGAATAGCTAATTAAAAAAGAAGATTAGGAAAAAAATAGATAAGCCTATTATGAGAATCATAAATAAAGGAATTATATTTTTGTGCCCTTATGCTAATAATAAGATAGCTAAATACTTAGTTCGATTTCACCCACTCATTAGCAAAGCTCACAATAAAATAGCTTTAGCAACTCTAGGAAAGTAAGTACTCATCAATTTGCTAAAATACTAAATACAAATGAAGATTGGGAATAAATTCTTAATATTTCAAAAGCTTTAAATAAAACTAGCTTCTCAAATTATATTCATGCAAGAAAAAGTAGTTTGTAAAATATAACAGCTTACACCCCTTTAGCTTCAGCTTAAAATACACATAGAGTAGTAGGATCTTCATAATAAAAACCTACTTAGAAAAAACCAGAAAGTTCATTAAAAAGACTAGAGAAACCTTAACAACAAAATAAAAGTTAAAATTTTGCACAAGAATACTTGAAAAAGTGTCAAAGTACTAAAAGATAGTAAGAAGAATAATAATTAAAAAGAATAAAAAAGACTTTGATAGCAAATTTTAAGTATGGTAATACTTTAAATTTAAACAATCAAGATTAAAAAGAAAATAGATTATTAAAGAAGAATATGTCTCAAAATTAATTTGCAAACTGATAAAAAAAGTTTAAATTCTGACTTGGTACAGAGACATAATTGCTAAATGGAGTACTAATTTAAATAAAGGAAGTTAGAATTAAAAATTAGAAATAAAGTCATTTAAAATATTAAACAAAAAAAATAATGAGTCACCAATTAAAAGAAATACAAATAATTATCATAATTTCCTCTATATTTGTCAGCAATAGTGCTAAATATTTTATATTAAAAATTTATTTGAATATTTTTTTAAAATAGTTATGTTAGATATAAAAATTTAGCTTTTTTAAAGAGAGAGTACAATATGTTTAAAAATTTACTTTTTTCAAGAAAAATTTTTTTGTGGAAAATTTAAAATGTTTGCATTAAAAAATATGTATCGATCGATTTTGATGGATTTTAATAAATATCAAACAAAAATAGACTGAGTAGTAATAAATTTCAAAAAATATTAGTCTTATGTGAATAAACATTTATTCTGTGTCTGTGCTTTAGTTCGGATATAAAGTAGATCAGAAAATGTTTATCTAAGAAAAAAATTTTTTAAATTTAAATAGAAAAAAAAATTTATTAAAGTAAAATAAAATAAAATAAGTAATTAAGTATCTTAGGAATAAAATGAGCAATTAGAAAGGAGAAATACCATAAAAAATCTTAAATGAATATTTATAGATGGGGCTTAATGAATAGCTCCTCAAGTTAGCATATAGAAACTGTAAAGGTTAAATTGATGCTCTTTTAGATGAATACTAGCACCTATTAGCTAGCAATGATAAGGTATTAAGCGAATAGCAAAATAAAATAACTAATATGACAGATAATATGGATGAAGAAGTTTAACTTAATTAAGCAATCTTAGCTTCTTAATAGGAGGCAAAAGAAAAAAACATTAGCTTTGAACCACTTAATCCTGAATAAAGAATCAGAAAGGAAGGGATCCCAGTAGGCTTGAAGAACTTAGGAAATACTTGCTATATCAACCCTCTTTTGCAAACATATTTTTATAACGCCGAATTCTGCTATGCTATAATTAATTTCTAAAAACCTAGCGAAGATGAAATTAATAAGCGTCTTAAAGCAGAATCTAATTCTGGTAAGTAAACTGATGAATAATTCTAGAAAGATGAATCAGAATAAAAGGCACTTTTGAAGAGAGTCAAAGCTTCTGTGGAGTTAGTGAGCGCTTTATAAGAGTTATATATACTTCTTATAGGAAGTGATAAGAAATATATTGACCCTTCTAAGGTTATAAAAAATATAGTAGATGATCAAGGTAATTAAATACAAATCGGTGATTAGCAAGATATTGGTGAATTCAATCTTACATTTCTTGCAAGAGTTGATGAAGGTTTATGCTATTCCAAAAAAACTTTTAACAAAGGAGCAATGGAGGAAGAATTAGTTGTTAGCCTAATGAGATCCACTTCTACTAGCATCTCTTAAGGTGAAGTAGATTTATAAAGAAGCGTTTCTATTTAAATGTCTGATACAAGTGTAGTAAATTCTAACTTTTTCGGTAAAGCCTCTGTCCATATGAGTTATCCTTTAGGAGAAGAAACTTTCGAGAAATAAGAAGAAGAGCTATTCAACATTATATTCTTAGACATTAAGCACAAAGAACTTTATTATGCATTAGACGAGTATGTTGTCAATCATATTGATGAATTTAAGAATGATAAAGGTGATATTGTTTCAGCTTAAAAAAATAATTGGATCAAGAGAGCACCTAAAACTCTTTTCTTTTAGTTATAGCGTGTTGTATTTGACAAAGAAAAAGGATGTCTTAAAAAATTAAATGATAATTTCAATTTTGAAAACGAAATTTATTTAGAGCGTTTCACAGAAGAGAGAAGTAAAGATTATTTGAGAATTCGTGAGCAAGTTAATAAATTGATTTCAGAAAAATAACAATATGAAATAGCTCTTGAAAATATGAACCAATACTCAAGCCATCTAACATAAAACTAGGCCAAAACTAGCCTAAAGCCTGAAGAAAATAAAGATTAGCAAAATAATTTAGGGCTCCTAAATGCTTTAGAAAGCACCATATAATTCCTTCAATCTAATAGCAAAAAGGCTGAAGTGAACCCACTAGTTGATCCATCCTATTTTGGAGATAATTCTAAAGAAAATCTTTAAATTGTTAAGGCATTAGAATAATATGCTAGCAAGGTAAAATCAAGAATCTAAGACCTATAAGATAAAATAAAACAATTAGAAAATAAAATTAATGAGTCTTACAATGCATTTAAAAAAGAAAAGTATATTCTTTAGAGTGTTATTATTCATGATGGATAAGCAGATAGTGGTCATTACTATTCATTTATTAAAGATATTTCTACCAAGAAGTGGTGGCGTTATAATGATATATAAGTAAGTGAAGAAACCGAAGAAAATGTTTTCAAAGAAGCTCTTGGAGGTTGGGGAAAAGCAAGTGCTTACAGTTTACTCTATGTCAAAGAAGAAGTTGCTGTACCACCATAAGCAAAAGGAAGACCAATTCGCTTGCATTTAGCTTCTAACACAGTCAATCAACTTCATGCTTCTTAAGTTAGAACTGTAGATTACTACACTTCAATCATTCCTGAAGACCTTTTAAATAAGCTTTGTGAAGAAAATATTAAATTTTAAGAAGAAATTGAAGAATATAGAGCAACCAATGCTGTCCGTTAAATAATTGATATGTATACTCGTCGTTTCGAACTCAATAATGAATGTGCTCGTAAAGGAGATGAAGCTCGTAAAAAAGTAAAAGGTTCACCACCACCCTTCATTTAATTCTGTGTGTACCTTAAGTTACATACTAAAAATGAAATGGGTTAATATGATGACTTAATTAAATGGCTTATTTTAGATAGTTGTGTTAGAGAGCATTACAAAAATGCTTAATCCTTAACCAATTTGACTGATAAAAAGCTTGAAGATAAGCTTAAGTAGTAAATAGCATCTCTTGGAAGCTTCAAAGCCCCAAAAAGCATTAAAATATCATCAGAAAACTCTGATTTGATAGAAATAATGAACTCTGAATTTATCAAACAATTAAATAATGCTGAATCCACTATATTTGCAATGTAGTCTGGTTTGAAGTTTGATTGGATATCCTCATTAGCTGCATTTGATTATTTGGTTGAACTTAATTTCTTCTAGGACTAGAGTAAATAAGCATCATTCAAGGATGATTATTTCTTTAAGATCTCTCGTGACACTAAAATAATTATTCTCATTGCTATGCTTCATTACTATGAACTGAAGATTCGTTTCTCTTCATAAGTTAATAACCAAGAAATATTGTAGGGAATCAAGGCCTTCATTGGATTCTACAAAAAATAAAACAAGTAAGACTAGAAGACCTAACTTACTTTTAATGCTTGGATTGAAGACATCTCATAGTTTACAAACGACCCAATTTTGTAACAAGAAATCAAAAAAATAAACACTGATTATATGTCTAATAATAACACTAACCTCTATAATGAAGGCGAATAAGCATTTAACAACATCCCTTAAGAGCTTAAAGAACGTTTAGAAAAGCTCACATCCGAAGGTGATATGTATTATTGGAATGCTAACAAAAAGGAAGACTATTTGTTTAATGAATTAATTTCAAACTTTGACAAAATAAAAGTTCAATATGATACCTACATTAAATTTGTATAAAAAATACGTTAATCTAACATCCCATTATTTAAGCAAGACAGAGTTTTTACAACTGATGCCTCAACATTTAACATCTAGTGAAAACTAAACAATTCTTAATACATATTTAAAAAAAGAAAGTATCCTGTTCTTTATTTTTAAATTAAACATTTTAAAAAATCTCTATCAATTTTTTTATCTGAAAAACTTAAACATTAAAATTATGATTCATTTTCCAATCTACTTATTATATTTTACTTAGATCAAATCACATTCATATTCCAAAAAGCTTCCTTTTTTAAATATTTGTTCATCTATTTATTTTCAAAAAAAAGATTTAAATCAAAATTCTTTATGGTTTAAAAAAAATAATTTTTTTTTGGTTTAGTAGGATTATTATTGCTGTGTTTTTTAATGCTAAATTTTGAAAGACTTTTATTAAAAAATTAGCTGAAGCTGTGGTAAAAAGATTAGGAGAAATTGGTTTTTATTAGGAAAATGAGTTTTTATGATTGATCTCTTAAATAAAATTAAAGCAAAAGCATTTTTTAATTTAAAAAACTTAGTATCAATCAATCATCAAATAACTAACCAAATTAATGGTCATTTAATAAATAAAGTTTCTAATAAATAAAAAGTAGAAGTATCAAGAATTTTTTGTCTAATTATTGATAATACATTATTTGCAAGTATATAGTTTTAACAAAAAAATAACAATCTCAACTTGAATACCAATCTAAGATGTAAATTCTATTTAAACTTGATAAAAATTGATGATTAACTTATTATTAATTCTAATTCATTTCTCATATTAAATAGTTTGTTTGGATTATTCTCATTACCTATTAATTTTAAATTATACAATAGAATCATTTATAGATCAGGTATATGCTTCCTAAGTCAATACTAGATCATATTATTAATAATACTAGTATATCTAGGCCTAGAAATGTTAACAGTCTACAAAAGTTAAACAGTAAATCTTAGTGCAGCTAGTCTTTTAATTAAGAAGATCACAATTCTGGTCATAATACGAAAGAAACATAAGTAGATGAATAGATACCAGAAATTTTATTTAAAGAAAATGTATCTTTGTAGGATACTGATGACTCACGTGTATATAATATTTTAATAATTTATGCTATCTTTAAATTCATTAAAATGTATAAAAGATGGTAGTTTCAATACTAAGAAAGCATACAAAAAGCAAGATAGAAATAAACTTTGTTAAAAAGGCTTTAGAAAACTTAGATATATGGAAAAACTAAGTTAATTTATTTAATTAGGGGAGTAGCTTTAACAATTCAATATTCTCTCATATGAAAGTATAGCCTTGTTAGAAGGGTGAAGTAATATTTAATTATGGTAATTTTATTTTAAATTACCATATATTTATTAATTTTCATTTTTATAAATAGGTGACTAGGGTACTATTTATTATATTGTGGCTTAAGGTAATTTATTTGATTTCATTATTAATGATCCAAACAATTTATATTTATAATCAATAAGGTTCTTTTAGTTGTCTTATACCTAAATCCATAAAATAGCAAAAGCGAACTGATGACTAACTCAACCAAGAGCAGAGAATGATTTTATAAAAAAATATTACAATAACTTAAGAGAAGACTAAAGAAGTAGTTATTAACCCTTTGGAAGAACTTATACCAATAAATTAATATGTGAAACCTTCAGAAAAGTAGAAACCAGTTGAAGAAATTATCAATAATGATGAGAATCTAAATTAAGCAAAAAAGAAAATTATTCATGAATTGTAAACTTAATTTCAGAATTATTTTTATGTATTTTATTTTAAATAGCAAATAAGATGAATTTGATGAGGAAAAAATCTATAAAGTAAACTTTCCGAATTTCTCAAAAATCAAAGTTTACACTCCTGGTGAATCTTTTGGAGAGATAGCTTTGCTAACTATGCAAAAAGAGTAATTCCTACAATATTAGAAAGCACTAAAGACATATTTACATATTTTTTTATAAATTTAGGAGAAAAGCAACCATAATTTCAAGAGAAAGTGGAATACTTATTACATTGGATAAATCAAAATTTGATAAAATCCTAAACATTTTCAAAGAATTAAAAATAAGAAATAGTCTCGATTTTTTGCATAGGTTTTCGTTTTTAAATGAGTTGGGTCCATCTAAACTATTGAGTTTGCTTCACTGTACTGAAATCGTTAAATTTAAAAAGTCTAATATCATTTATAAAGAAGGTGATAAAGCAGATAATATATTTTTTATTAAATCTGGAGTTATTATTCTCACAAAATTAGGTAAATTTTTTATGCTTTTATTGTAGAAATTTGTTCAAGTTATTTATTTACAACAAAGCTGAAATTGCTGATGAAAAGATAATAGAAAAATGGTAGAAAGAAATTGAAGAAAACCAGTCTTTGAATTTGAATTAAGTGAAGCAAAATTTGGCTTTTTCTTAATCCTAAGTCAGAGTTTAGTTAGTTATTTACAAAGAAAATAGCTTTTTTGGCGAAGATGAAATCATGCAAGACTAAGATGCTAGAAGTACAAAGGCAGAAGTAAGCTCATTTGAAGCTGAGATATATATCATATCTAAATAAGTAATTTTTTTATCTTATTTTTTATATACATATGAAATAAAATGATGAAGCTGTAAAAAATTAATTAATTTCTAAAACAAATAAGCAAGATAATAAATTTAAAATTAGATTATAAATAAATTATTGAAGTAATTTTTTGTTTGATTATTAATATATTTTTAAATTAAAAAAGAGACTATTTGATTACCTCAAAGGTTCTAATGTTTATAATATCCTAGTCTAGGAATATGAAGTAAAATAAAAATGGAGATCTTAGCAATATAAGAATATTATTAGTATGAAGCAAAACACTTTAAACCAGTATAACGCTAAGATGAAATAAATTTTAGGTGAAGAATATAGATAAGCTTATATTAGTAAAATTAATACTTAAATGTTATAAGCAGAACTTTAAAAGAGTAAAAATCCGAATTTACCTCAAAAATCCTCAAAAACTCTAGTCAATAACTTCGCAAAAGATTTAAATTTATAAAATAAGCAGTCTTCAAAATTAAATAAGAGTACATCATAATAAGAGTAAATAAAATATTTGTTTTTAAGATTTAAAAAAACTTGAAAAGTTTTTACTTTTTTCTAAAATTTGCTTTAGAAAAAATTAAAAATAATAAATGAAATTATATGATAATCATTCAATATTTTAATTATTTTTCATATTTAAAATAAAAGAAATAATTATGGTGAAGATACTATAGCTTAAAACTAAGAATAAACTGAGGCAAATAATTCTTCATTTCTTTCTAAATAAAAAGAATATTTTCCTGATAAAGACAAAAATAATTATATAAGAATAGATGATATTTTTTCAAGCTAAGATACTGATAATATTTCTTCTCCTTTGCACTAAACATTTCGTATTCCACCTGAACTTTCTGATAATTCTTTTAATGAAATATTAGAAGAGAGGTACTAATACAAGTAAATGGTTCTAAACTAATCAGAAAAGAAAGGAAAGCCATCTAACTTCTTTATTGTTATTAATCCACATTCAAAAAAATAACAAGATTTAGATATCTTTAAGTTAAAAAAAGAAAAAACAAAACCCGTTTTTTAAAAATAATTCTTAAAAAAGAGATAGTAATTAGCAGAATAAAATAGCAAAACACATAGTTCGTAAGATAAAAATTTTTTTGTAGAACAAATAGAAGGTTTTTCATAATTTTTAAGTTTAACCCAATAAGATTACTAACATATCCAATAACAAAATGATGAAATTAAGTAAAATATGATTGAAGTAAATGCTGATGAAAAGCATGATTCTACACCTTTATCACTGGACTGGAAATTATCTCTAAATAAATAGAAAAGTTCAAATAATTCTTAAAATGATGAATTAAAATTTAGAAAGCTTTCTAGAGGATCTGAACAATAAAAATAAGATAGTTCTGTATAAACTTGTATAAAAGGACAATAAGATAGTCTTTCTTTGTAACAAGTAAAAAACTAAGTAGATATCCAATAACCACAAAACCAAGTTAAAGGTTAATCAATTACTTAAAAAAATCATCAACCTTTTTAAAATATGATTTCCTACAAATAAAACCATAGGAAAATTTTTAGTGATACATAATTTTTTAATAAAACAAATCCCTAGTTTTATTAATAGCAAAATGTTAATTGCTTTAAGTAAAATCTTGTGAACCCTAAAGTTTAATAATATTAGATTCAAATACCTTAATCTTAAAATTCTTAAACTTAAGAATCTTATGTGAATTTATTCAGCTCAAGAACTTATAAATAATAATCTTAATCAAATTTTAACAGTCTTATAAATGAATAAATGCTTTTATCGCAAAGATAACAAAAATCATAACTCTCTTTATAAATGGAAAAAAATAATAACCACCAATAACTTTTGATGTTGAATAATTTAGATGTAAAATCTGTCAATATCTATTAATAACCTTTTTTTCCAAAAAGAAACTGCAAAAGCTAGTAATCATCAATAACTAGGAGTCCTTAACAAGAATAATCTCCTCAACTTTAGCATACAATTCATGCTTCACCAAGATATTCCTTATTCAGTAATTCTGCATCATCAAGCCCAAAACAATAATAGTTACTTGAATAGTTTTCAGCACTATCTTAATAAAAATTAGATACAGATTTTATTTAAGAAAAAAATTCTTCAAACGAATATTAAAGAAAAATAAAGACACTAGAAAAAGAAATAAAATATATTAATATTAAAAAGATTTTTAAAAATATTGAAAGCTCTAAGGTTTTTAAGCAGTCAAATGTAAATTGCCTTATCACCGATTAGTAAAAATATTTATTAAAATATAAGTTTAATGATTTTGATTAAAATTAATCATCCAAAAATTAAGTAAATACAGTCTAATCATTTTCAAAAAATTATGACTTAAAAAGTAAATTAGAATTTCATTCCAAATTACCTAAAAGATACTCTACTAGCCCTAATTCAGATACATGTAATTATTTGCAACCAGCTGATTTTCTTATAACTTCATCCATACAAGTCCATAAATTAAAAAAGGGTTAAAAAAATTCCTGAAAATTTCTAGAGAAAAATCAAAAACTATTAAATAGTTTTGAATTTGGGAGATTTTAGAGTCTTAATTATTTATAATAAATAACTAAATTATAGAGATATAAAGAACATAGTCTTAAAAATATTAAACTATTTAAATACATTATCATTTATTTAAATAATTCTCAAAATAATTTCTATGTTTGCTTTTTTAAAGATTATTAAGAAATTATTTGTTTATTCGTAAATAATAAAATAATTTTGTATAAAAAAATAATGATAAAATAGAGCTAAATGTGAAAAATGTTTAAACTAAATCATGTCAATTCAAGATATTAAATTAAAACACAAGTATTGTTAAATTATTCTGAAAAAAGTTGAAGGTATTTATTTTTCATTTATATATTGGGATATTGAGTTTTATATTTGTAGTTGTTTTGTGCCCAAAAATAAAATGAGTGTGTTTCCAAAAGTAAAATTTTAATCTAATAATTGAAAATTAATCCGAAATTTTCATTGTATTTTTGGCATACCATTGAATTTATTATATTTTTTAAATTATTAAATGAATGGTAAGTATTAAGAGATACTATTTTGATGAAAAGATTATATTAAATATAATTAATTTTTTCAATACTTCTAAATACTAATTAAATTTATTGCATGCAAATTATCTCTAAAAACTAAAGTAATAAATTTGATTAAAAATAATAAGAAAAGCATAAAAGTATACAAATTTTAATTCCTAATTGATCGATTTCATCTTCACCTTTAATAAATAGATAGAATATTCAAAAGTTTTTAGAAGCTCTTTATCAGATGTTTTTAACTTCTTAACCATTGATACAAGATGTAGATTATTAAGACCCAAGTTAAGTAGAAATTTTAAGGTAATCTCAACTGATGTGAAAAAAAATTTATTAAAAATAATGTTTTGCTTATAAAATAGGTAATAGCTTTCTTTTTAGTATGAAAATTATTGCTATGGATCAAAAAAAATATCTTAAAATCCGAAGAAATAAAATAAGTAGTATGAAAATACCCCCTCAAGTGGTAAAAAGGGAATGAATTAGGATTTGAAAAGCTAGTAAACATTTAATGGGAAAGAGATAAAGAATATAATATAAAATGAGAAAAATAATCAATTTATAAATAATCCAACTCTTTTAACAAAAAAAAAGAATGATGAAACAAATCATTATTAAATAGAGATTGTCAAAAGTAAATTTTTTTGTTTATCTAGTTTTTTTAAACAAATTTTTTATGCTAAAACAGATTCTTCATACAAAAAAAAGAGAAGTCCTTCTCCAACATTGAATTAAAGTTAAACTATTCCAATAAATATTTCATAGAAATAATATGAAAACTCAGTTTATTTGTCTCCTCTTTTACAGAATTGTATTGAAGAAGATATAATAACTTCAGATCAATAGAGGTATTCTTCTGTTCCATCTAGAAAATACTTTGAAGTATGTGATTATAGCAAAGTAAAGATACTTTAAAACCTAAAAATATTCTATAATGTTTAATAAATTATTATTAAGGATAAGCTTTAAAAAATATATGGTATAACTGGGAATTTTGAAATGGGGAAACTTTATGAGAGAAAAGATTCTCCAAAAAGGAATTTAAGTTAAGTTAGCTACTTCATTACAACAGCTGACAAGAATCAAAATTAGTTAAGCCAACTTTATGATGTTGAAATTTAGTAAACTGATAAAAAAAATGCAGATAAAAGTCCTTCCTTTCTGAATTCTTCTAATGTTACTTCAATTCACCATACTTCTCATGAAAAACTAAATTCATAGTAATAATCATTGACAGTGCCTCCTAAAACTTAATATAATTCATAGAGAAATAGCATTTCAATTCAAGTCGAGAAAGCTAAATTGAGTTCATAAAAAAATTCTCAAGAAGATTTATCAGATATAAAAAAAAAAATAGATTTCGCTGAGTAGTTTGAAATAGGAAAAGGAAGAAATAGTGAATAAATAATGAAGCAAAACAACATATCTTCATATAGTTCAAACACCTATTGGTCAGTTTCTCAGAAGAGAAATAGCACTGGATTCATAAATTAGGCTCTGACATTAAAAAACTAAAATGAAGAAAATTTCTAGTTTACTGCAGACTAAAGACATACACACCAACTTATTAAAAATTCTGGAATATATTTAAGAAACAAGCCTGAGTAATTTATAAATTAATTAATTTCTTTATTTCATAATATTAAATTGTTTTTTCTATTTTAGGTATTTAAGTGATCCAAGATATAAATTGATAGAAAATCTTAATAAAATTAGTTAAACTGTTAACATACAGAATATTAATAATAGCTCCGTTAGATAAGATAAGAAAAGAAAGTCAGATATGTCTAGAGTTATTCCTTATTTTCATAATTTTATAGACAGCTACAAAGAGTCTTTTTATCATCCTTAAACAAGTTTTGAAAATAAATATAAAATTTACAACCCTAGAAATTCTTAAGAATTCAAATAACTTCCACATAATTACTATTCTAAAAAATATTCAACTACCCCTAGACATGTGAATAGAGAAGAATAAATTCAATAAGAAGCAGCTAATCCACTTGTAACACCATTCTGTGAAACAAGCTATGTTGATGAAGATTTATGCAAAATAAAATATGCAAAAAAAAAGAAATAACTTAGCAAGTAAACTTAAGAAGATTAAGAAGATGATGATGAATAATGCTACCAAGGGAGCAAGAATAGATATAACTGTCTATATTTAAATAGAAATTTAAGAGTCAGAATATCCAGAAATTAATCTCCTAATAGAAAGAAAAATAATTTAGTGAATTAGTCAGCCGATAGCAGCCTTAACTCTAAAAAAAACTCAATTCAATTTGAGGATCCTAGAAAGGAATATAGAGAAAAATAAAAAAAATTAGAGTAAATGCTAAACATAGCTTCAAATTATAAGTAGCATGAATAAATGTAACCTAACAACACTTCAGAAAGATAAACTCCTTACGACTCTGTTTATTTGAAAAAATCAAGAAACTACAGTACTCCCTATAGAAATAGTTACTTACCTTAAAACTAATAACAAAATTAAACAAATGATTACACCCTTAATGCATTTGTTTTCAAAAATTAATAAAATACTTCATAAAAATGAACTGAACTAAATGCAAAATCATGAATAAAAATCTGTTAAACTTTTATCTTTGAAATCTTATCCTAAAAATTATTTAAATATAAAATAAAATAAATCTAGTATTAATTTAAATTTGTATCAAATCAAAATAAGTATTTATTCTTTTATGAAAAATTCATCTCTAACTATTAAATCTTCATTAAATATTTAGGTATATTTAATTTTTTTCATTTCAAATAAAAATTTTTGACAAACAGCAACTTAGTTATTGAGTTTAAGCCAGTTTTTTCTAACCATTCCTTAATTAAAATTTAAAAGAAATAACTAAATCAGTTTATTAATTTTACTCATTTTCAAACAATTTATTGAGTTTCAATTATGGCATGTGAAAGTTAAATGTAGAAAAAAAATAATATGCTGGTAAATGGTAAAAAAAATATCAGATCTATTACCCCTTGCCTTGTTCGCAAAGATGAGATGGCACCATTTGAAGTTTATCTACAAAAAAGACAACCTTTCTCTCAATAAAATTAATATTAAAATTTGTATGAGCCTTCTATAAAATCATAAAGTAAACAGCTCTAATATGATGAAAATAACCATTTAGTAGATTAATTAATTGCATAAAATTTTTAACTCCAAGCACAAGGAATAGTCAGTAAAGATAAAAGTTTTTAGAATACTCCAGCCTAAGCAGAAAATGTTTTTTTGATGTATTAAGATATATTTAATAATGAAAACAATAGATTTAGAAGTTTAACTCCAAACAATAGATGGTCAAAGCAAAAAGGAATGATTAGAGCAAGAAATGAAAATTAATATATTATAAACTAAATGTAAAATAAAAAAAATATTGCCAATTAAAATAAAGATGCACTAATGTTGACAAATTATTGGGAGAAAAGAAATGAAGAAAGCCAGTAAACTTAAAATCATGATAGCACTTCCTCTAATTTTTCACCTCTTCCTTCTATTCCTCTATCTAGTTCTCCTATTAATTAAAATGAAGGGAGTTATTTACCTTAAGAAATAAAATCTGGCTTATAAAAGCATAATTATTTTACAAATCAAAATCATTTTAAAAAGCTTCAAGATAGTCCAAATAAAAATGAAAAAATATCCACTTAAATTAATTAATTTCCAAATAGAGTTTAAGAATAGCCCTAGCTTAACTTATCAGATTCGCCTCTTAAATATGGAGGAGAAACAGCTCATTTTAATAATTATTTACAGGATACAATTATGAAATATATTTAGTAATAACCTATTTAAGAAAATGATATGTTAACTAATCCCTCTGGAAATGCTTAAAGAAACTCTTTATTTGAAAATTCTTTTTTAGCTGAGAAGTAAAAAAGCTATTTCCAAAGCAATATTAGTTCTAAATAAAGGTCTGTAACTCCATCACCTTTATCTAATTATAAAAACTCAGAAATAGCAAGCAGTAATAGAGCTAGAAGACAACTAAAGCTAAATAAATCTAATATAAATTTCTTTGCTGAACAAAACATACCAATTTATTCTCATAAATAGATAAAAAGAAACGTAACTTAATAATCAGAAAATCTTAACAATGATGAAGATAATTTTTTGTTCGTAAAATACAATGATGAAAATATATTTTAAAACTATCAAAACAGCTTTCAAGATCCAAAAAGAAGCTCTTCATCAAACTTCAAAGTAATTAAAAAAACACTACAAAGTATTATTTTACCAGATAATTCAGATGAATTTTAATAACTTGAAACTTAAAATAGCAAAGAATAAATTTAATTTTCAATAAAAAATGTTAAAAATCATTCCAAAAACCCATCTGTAATTTAGTACACACCAAAATCAATGATGTAGAAATATAGTAGAGTTTAGAGATTTATACCTATATAAAATAGAATTATTAGATATCCTGCATTTGTTAACATAATGCATAATACTACAAAAGACTTAACATTCTCAACACTAAAAAAAAATAAACTAATCAAAGAAGAAGAAATAAAGAATTTCATATGAACATAAATAATAACAAATTACAAAATAATAAAAAATAAAAAACTGTTTAAAATTATATTAATCAAAAATTTTTTAAAGTTAAAGTATCAATCTAAATTAAATAAAAGGGATAAAATAAAAATTAATTATCAATGAATTTTAAATATTTATAAAATCATAATCAGTTTTTTTAGAGTTAGGTTTAATTATGAAAAGCGTGTTTTTATATTTCAAAATCAATTAATTTCATTTATTAATAAAGTTTTCTGCATCATTTTCTAATATAAAAATATGAAATTTGACTTTGACTTTTATAAAATAAATTAGATGAAGTTAATAATATATTTGAGTTTTCTTTGTGTACTTAATTTTTAATATATTAATTATCATATGAGTGTAATAATATAAATGTTCTAAAATATTAGAACTAAATTATTAAAAAATATTTATTGCTTCAATTTACAACTAAAAACAGCTTTCAATCTAAGATATTTGAGATTTTAATTTAAAACATTTAATTTAATTTAATTAATAAAATACATATAAAAGAAAATATTGGTAAAAAGATAAATCAATTTTTGAGTTTTATGCATATTTAATATTTAAAAACATAAAATTGTATTTAATTAATTTGAAAAACATTGATTTTTTAATTAATTTCATTTTTAATTTAAGAGTTCTAAAATTATTTGTCTAATTATTTATCTCTTTTGGGTAATATATTCAGGAGTGATTTTTTCAGTAAAAATCTTGTTGTTTAATATATTCAATCCTTGTTTTTAATTAAGAAGCTCAACTATCAGCTCAGTAATACTTATTGCATACATCCCACAATCATATGAGTTCTTTTGTTTTGGGGTGCTTTCATTTATTTTGATATCTACATTTTTATTCATATATTTTTCATCATCTTTTACTATTGCCATTAATTTATTTGCTAAAACTGATGCATTTTTTATAAAACCGCTGGAGCTATCAAAGTAGATAAATTATCCCTCTTCTACAAGATACAAAAGAAGAGCCCAGTGGTTTCCTGAGCCTACTGACCAGCAATCTGTACTATCATTTACAGCAGAAATGATATATTTATATTATTTTAAATTGATTCTTTTGACTGAATCTTTTAGATCTTCAAAATCATTTTCAAATAGAATTACTTGATAACAGGATGGATTCATAAGAAAAACTTATTATTATAAATTTTGATATTATTCATTCATAGTGTATTAAAAGAAGAAATTGATTGCTTCAGATGTCAGCCATTTATAATTTTAGTAAGCATCAAAATCGATTTGGTTCACATTTGAATCTTAAAAGCAAAGTGGAAATTTATTTAACTTTTACATTTTATCAAAACCAAATTTTTGTTATTACGAAATTAAGTAATTATTTATAAAAATATCTTCTTTTTTATCAATTATTTCTGATGAAATTTTTTAAAAATTTATCAAACAGCATAAAAACAAAACTAAGCAAATAGAACTTTTAAGAATATCTTTTATCAAGATAATTAATAATGAATTACAATTAATAAAAATATAAAAATGAGAAAAATAAATATGTTCCTCATAATGAGTTAATATACTGATTCTTTAATTTTAAATTAAATATCATTCTAAATATTTACAATCTTAAAATACAAGCTGCAAACCAGGATTTTTATTTAAGAAGGATATTAGGTCTTCTTTGTAGATCTTGAATATCTTTCCTTTTCTAGTAGCTACAACTGAAGTAGTAAGAGGAGAGCTGTCTGTTATTGACTTAACTTCACCAATAAAAGCACCACTTTCAAGCTCATCTAGCTCAGATTCAGGACAATCTACAAACTCAAAATTACCTTTCTTAATAATAAATGCAAATGTAGCTTTGTCTCCTACATTCCACATAACTTAGCCTTTATCTACTTCTTCTTCCTTTAAAATCATTTCGAGTTATGTCTTCTATGATTATCCCATTTCATTAAATACGGAATTCCTTTTAATTTAAAAAAAATTAATAAAAAATCAAACTTTTTAAATTTTTCTCTTTTACTTGTATAAAACATGCAAAGCCTTTGATTTACGAGCATCTGTTAAGTTCATAAACTTTCTAATTACTGGTCCATCTCCACCACATCCATCACCAAAAATGAATTTAAAGTCATGCTTTTCCAAAGTGAGTAAACGAAGTTCAGTGACAGCTTCTACACTAAAGTTGATTAAAGAATAATTTAAGATTTAAATAAACAAATTAAATTTTTTACTTAGCAATTCTTTTTCCTCCATGACATATAAGAGCAGTTTCACCAAAATACTCTCCTGTTTAGTAGAATCTTTCAAATTAGTTATTTTTATTGTTAGAGTAGACACGAGCTATACCACTTTCAATTATATAGAATTTATTTCCAATAGTATTTTCTTTGACTACAATTTATTTTGGATAATATTACTCTTCAACTAATGAATCTAAAAGCCACTTTATATTTTTAATTGTCAAGTTTTCAAATATGTCAATAGAAGAAAGAAGATCAAGTCTTCTTAAAGTATCCATATTTTTATGGAAACCTGAAGGATGTAATATCAAAGTATTTTCTATACCATGCTTAGCTATTTTGAGTCCACTATCTTTAAGCAAATCTTTTTCTGCAATATGGATAAGCATCATTTTGTTTTTAATCTTCATTTATTTAAAACATATTGTAAAAATTCATTTAAGATTAAAGTAGAATTGATTACATGTATAGGAAGGCAAGCTAGTACAGTTTGAGGTGTGTGAATAGGAGGAACACCAGCTTCATGAATAATGATATCATTATTAAACTTAACATTAGCCAACTGTTCATATCTTTTTTATCCAAATATTCCTTATCTTTTGAATTCTTTCAACCTAACAAATAAAATAATAAATTAATATTCCTCATTTATTTATAATTAATTTACTATTCAGGATTGTAGAAAGTATCTGCTGAGTAATATATGGATCTTTATTTAAGTTCACATTCGAATCCTATACATGGGATAGTGTGGAAAGCATAGAAAAATCTAAAGTTAGCTCCATAAATGTTAATTGAAGTACCTAAAGTTACTGGTCTAAAGATAAATAAATGCTTAAGTTCTTCAATACCCATTCCACTCAAAGCACTATACTTTCTTAAAAAGCTGTTCATAATAGTTCTTGTTGTAATAACCTATCAAAAATAGTTAGATTTAGCAATAAAAAAATATTAAAACTATTTACTTCAACTCTGCTATCATCAAGAAGTTTGGTGAATGTTCCTGCATCATGATCAGCATGACAATGGGTAATAATGATTCCATGAATTAAAACACTAGGAATACCCATCTTTTTTAAGAATTAAGAACTGAATGGTGGAGGGTCAACCATAATACCTTTACCATAGATCCAAATGATAAAACCAGTAGTACTACCCTTGGGGTCAAATCCTTTAAGTTTAATAAAATATAAATAAATTACTTTAAGCTTTAATAAATATTTACCATGAGAAGAACCAAGGACTGTAACACCGAAATCAGGGGGAGTAATTGTTTCAGATTCATCATTAAATTCAGGATGGAAATTTTAAATGTCTTAAATGCATTTCATTTAACCAAGTTTGTTAGTCCAAACTGCAATCAGATTTTTAGTATGAGATTTTGTAGGGCTCTCAAAAGTAACTCTATCATGATTAAACTAAGTACCAGCTTATTATCCAGGATCTTTCATATTGTGAATATTATCAGTACTTATAGTTCCAAAACTTTCAAAGAGATTTCCTTCAGGGAGATTAACTTCGTCTTTTATATTATCAATGAGTTTTCCATTTTCAATAATTTAATAGTTCCCTTGTTCTTTTTTGATTTCTACAACATTTCCATTGGAATCATTTAATTTTGCAATACCATTTTCATCAAAAATAACAAAGCTGATTAAAGTATCAACTTTTAAAGGTTCACTTGGGTTCATAGGATTCTAGAATATAATAAGTAATTATAAATAAATAATAATTTTAATCATCTTTAAATCACCTTTGCAAACACCTTTAATTCTTTATTAAAATCAGGTATACCATCTTTGGGGTAAGAATAATAGTAATCTTCTTCAATATGCTGTTTATATATTTAAAAAAAATTGAATCTTCTACATTGTAAAAAAATTAAATAAATGCTGAAATATTGGGCTTAATATTTATTTTGCTGTTAATTTTATTATTTTATTTACTTCAAAAGTAACAGGACCTAAAAGTGTCTCTTAAAACACAGTTCTAACTGCTCTTTCAGCTTCTGAAGTGCAAATAAGAGTACATTTACGTTTTTTAACAAAAAAATTAAAGTAAGCAGGGAATTCAAATTCTGCGACATTCACACCATTCTTTTTATCAAATCTTTTAGAAGGTATAATATAAAATGTTGGAACTTCTTATCCTAAATTTAAAGAATCTTTAACAGTCTCTGGAGGAATACCAAATTAAATTGGACCAATAATAGTCTTAATGACGCATCCTCCTCTCATTAAATTATATCTATTATTTGTCTATGCTTCTTAAATAATCTAAGACAATGTTTTTTTGAGCTACATTTCTTCAATTTATTCATTAATCTCAGAGATGATAGATTTTCCATCATCTTCATTTTGTAAACAACAAGCCATTTAAATCTTTCTTCTGTTTTTTTAAACCTAATGTAAGATAATCAACTAGATTCTAAGAATCAGAAATAATTAAATTTTTATTTATTAAAATTAAATATTGATCAACAATATTTTGAGTATTTAAATCATATACTTAGATATAGAAAATTAAATTTATAATTAATTGGATATAATTGGTAGAAATGTTATAGAATCCATTTATTAAACAATAACGATTATCTAGGGATAAGATAGATCTCAGTAAATAAAATAGATCAAAGCAAATGAGGCTCAAAATTAATAAAATAATGAATTCAAATACTTTCTTTTTCTGAGCCATTTTATTCTAAGTATCTATAACATAGTCAATTAGTCGATTAAAATTTAGATTATTATTAAAAAATAACATATCCAAATAATTTGCAAAATTATTAAATTTTCATTCATAAAATCATAATAATTATATTGATTGATGATTAACCTATTTATTATGTGCTTCTATTCATTATTGATTTTTAATTTTTGAAAAATATTCTAATTGTTTTATCTTAGATTTATTTTTTACTTTTTAAAGTTGACTTCTTTTATCTTCAATAAATTTATTTTAAAGATTATCATAGATTTGTGAAGGAAAAAGAATTATGATTAATAATATTTTTTTGTTTTGCAAGTGTTAACATAGATTGTGTTAGGTAATAGACAACATTATTTTATTAACAAATAATTATAATTCAAATAATACTCAAATTATTAGCTTTGTTTTTGCATTTTAGCTTATCTGATAAAAAATTTATTTTTATATGAGTCAAATGTATTAATAGTAGAATTAGTAGCATTAGCAAAATTTAAAATAAATGACAATAGCCGGAAGTTCTGCTTTTCCCAAAGCATAGACTCTTTCACACAAAGACATTTTCTAACAGTTTTACACAAATTACAAAAAGTCATATGATTATTCATATTATTCTAAATCAGATAGCGATGAAATTACTAATGGAAATTTAGATGATAATAAAAAGAAATTATACAAAATATGGGGCGAGATGCATGATGAGTATTTAAAAACTCATCCATAACAAAAAAGTATTTTATTTTGAGTATTTAAATATAAATTTATTTTCTTTTTTTATAAAAGATGATGAGATTACTTAAAAGAATAAGTTAAAATAAAATGACAAAAATTAAAAGCCCTAAACTAAAAAATAGCATTAGAATCCTCCTATTTAACAATAGAAAAAGCCATAAGACCAACCAAATAAAATAGGTTTAATCTTTGATTTTCAAATTTATTAAATTGTAGAATAACTATTTATTTCTTATAATTTTTAGGCTAATAACAATAAATTGCTAAAGAAAGACTTGAAGAAATCTAAAAGGCAAAACCAGTTATGGCAAATAATTAAGGATATAACTAGCATTAGTAGTAGTAATAGCATCATATATAACAAGTTTAGCAATAACCTATAGAACATGATAAAATAGGTCATTAGTACCCATAATATTATTAATATCATTAATAACCTACTCACTAAGTAATTTATAGTGTTCCACCAGCTAATCCTATTCCTGCTATATAATAACCCGCTTACCAGTAACCTCATCACTATATCCATTAATAATTAGCTATTTATCCTTAGCAATAAACTTATTAAACTTAATATGGATATATTCCAGCAACTGCTCCCCCTATTCATAATCCTATGATGATATCTAATCCTCCTCCTATGAGCTATGCTGCCCCAGCTAAATTAGACATTAGCAATTATATTTCATCAAGCTTGCAAAAGTGAAAGATTTAAAAAATCAGGAACAAATAAAAATTAGAATTTTAATTAGTGAAAATATATTTTATAAATGTGATTTCTCTTTTTAATGAATTTTGAAAGTAAATAATTTTTAAAATTAAATATTTATTTAATATTTCTTTAATTACTAAATTGTTAAGAAATTAAAAAAGATTAGCTTTCTTTAATAAGTTGAAAAAAATATCAACGTTTATAAAATACGATAAGTTCAATAAGAAAAAATTGAAGTTGAAACAGAGATACTTGATTTGAAAAAAATTTAACTATTCACAAAATCATAAAAATTAATCATTAAATTTTGGTATATTATCCATAACAAAGTTTTTTATTCATTCAAAAAGTTAATAATAAATAAGTAAATAAGTGCTTTTCAAAACATATTTTAGAAATTAATGAGTTAGTAGATATAAGCAGCAAGTGTTTCTGCAATAAATCCACAAACTTAGCCAGCTGCTCCCATAACAGTAGCCAATCCTTAGGCTAAAACTTAAATAGCTAATAATCATAATACTTCTTCAATTCCTTGTCTACCCTCTCCAGTAATACCTGAAAAGTAGACTTTACCAGCTTTAAATTTGCCACGCAAAAGTATGTTGATTCAAAAATTTTTTTTTAAATATTTTAGAAGAAAATATTGTAAAAATATAATAGCTTTTTTAAAGTTTTACATCCTCATTTTTAGCAAAAAGAACATTTTTAAACTTTTATTTCAATAAAAAGCTATCACAAGAAAGATTTAGGCATATTAATATTTAATTGAAACTATTTTTAAAAATAGGTTTGAATCTTTCACTCCCTTAAAACTATCATGCTTATAAAAGTTAGTCAGAAAGCCCCTTTTCTATGAGAAATAAATCACATACATAAAAAAATTATTTAAATAATAATTCAATCAAGCTTGATAAAATTGAAGAGACATCATAAAGCAATTTTAAAAATAAGATAGTCCATAGATAGAATCGCTCTATATCTCCAAGTATCAATGAAAAAGCTTAAATAAAGAATACTTTAAATATGTCAAATTTGAGAAATCAAAATAAAAATTTAAGATAACAAACAAACAGCGAATAAAGTTAAAAAAATCCAATAATCTTGAATGTAATTTTTAAAATTATTTAACGGTGTGTCTAAATTCTCATTTTTTGTAAACTAAAAATAGCAATCTCAAAGACTCAAAATGCAAACCTTATAAGGAGACTTAAAAAGTAATTCATAAAAGTAAATGTCAAATACTCTAAAGTCTTAATAGTCAAGCACTCCTCAGACTTAATAAATGCAGAACTCTTCAGCAGTAAATTCTAGTAATCAAAAATAGAACCTCTTTACTAACTAAAAACTTTAAGGATCATAAGTAGTTCTTGTTCCTAAAAGCTAATAAGCTGTTGTTAGTCCCTAGTAAAGTGATTCTAAATTAGCTGCAATCAACAAAAAACCACTACCTTAAATTCAACAATAGAATAGTGCCCAAGGAAATAATAATGTATCTTAACCAGATAGCTAATTCAAAGTAAATTTAACTATTTCTAAATTATAAAATTTTATCACAAATAAGCAATCTAGAAAATATTTAATAATATTTTAAATAAAGTTTTATGTAGGAGGTGGAAATAATGGGGAAAGAATCAGAAAGCTTATGCTTAAAAGAGAAGGATGGGTAGAAACAAAAGATCCTACAACTATGTTTGTTAATTTTAAGTGGTAATAAACTACAAGAGGTTACAAATATGAAAAGCTAGTTGAAAATACTAGCTATAAGCAGGTGGTTAATCATTTTGAATTTCATAAAGAGATCACTAATAAGTAATATCTTGTTAAAAACCTAATGAGTTTTGCTGAAGGTATGAAGTAAAATGTATTTGATATCACTCCTCTTACTTATGTGATTGATTTTAATGATGAAAATTGTGATCTCATTCTCAATAATTTCTTAAAATTCTTTGAAATGAACATGCCAACTCATATTAAAAAGAAATAATAGAATACCATGTAGAAACAAGCTGATATCAGAAAAATTTTAAGATAATTTTAAACATAATATGGCTAATAGGGCACAGAAAAGCTCTTCAATTACTTTTATACTAGATGGTCTTTACATGATACATTTTTAGATAAGAATAACAGTACTTATATGTGGCTTCTTAAACCAACTTTTTTAAATAGAGGTAGAGGAATCCACGTTTTTAATAGTTTAACAAGTCTAGAAAAGCTTATGTCAGATTATACTGAGGGATTTGAAGAGAAATCTCTAAAGAAGCAAGAAAAAAAAGATGAAGGAGAAGAAAAAAATGAACTTCAAGAAATTCCTATAAAAGAATCTTAAAATAATAATAAAAAACTTTCTTAATCTTAACCAAATATTGTGATAGAAAATCAAGTGAAAATATCTAACCAATCCGATGAATAAACTTTGCAAAAAATTGAAAATAAATCTTCTTTATCTTTACAAAAGCTTCCTTCACCTGAAAGAAAAGGTGAAGGTTTGGAGGAAACGAAAGACAATGATGAAAAAGGTAATAATGAAATTAATTCAGCTAAATAACTTGATAAAGAAAACAATCCCAACTCAAGTCATTCACCAGATGTTAAAAAAATATCTTAAAATGGAAATAGTTTCCAAATTAAGAAGATTAAGCCTTTACAAAATAATCGTGCCAATAACAATTCTTAAAAATCAATGTCAATCAACAGCGGTTCTTCAACTACTACTAATACAACCACTTCTACTGGAGCTCAGTCTATGGTATAAAGCGTCCCAGTATCAAGTAATTCAAGTAAGCAATCTAAAAAAGAAAAGGAAAAAGAAAAAGAGAAGGAGAAAGAGAAGGAAGATCCAAACAAATATATTAGAGCTTAACCTTAAGGACCCTGCATATTGAAAGCAAGTTAATTTGTTATTCAAAAGTATATTGAAAAGCCACTCTTGATAAATAAAAGAAAATTTGATATTAGAGTATGGGCATTAGTTACTCATAACCTTGATGTCTACTTCTTTAGGTAATTTATTTTGTAAAGTAAATACTTTTTAATATTTTTTATGTAATAAATAGAGAAGGCTACATGAGACTTTCTAGCTCAGAATTCAGCACTGATGAAAGATAACTTGATAATCTTTTCATCCATTTAACAAATAATGCTATCTAAAAATACAGTGATAATTATGGATAATTTGAAAATGGTAATATGTGGTCCTTCTAGTAACTTTGGGATTTTTTAGAAGCTAATTATTAAAATAGCTCTTCTACTCAATCTACCTCTGGTAACGGTAGTTCTAGTGAAGAAAAGTTAACTTAGAAATTCTTTAAAAAGAAAATTGTTTCTAAAATAAAAGACATTATTTGGTTAACATTCTGTTCAGTAAAAAAGAAAATTAATTAATATGACAGAAAGCATTGCTTTGAAATTTTTGGATTTGATTTCCTTATTGATGAAGAGTTAAATTCATGGTTAATTGAAGTTAATACTAATCCAGCTATTGACGAGTGTTCTCAATTATTGAAGACATTAATCCCTCGTGCTTTAGGTTAATTTTTATTCATTTTTGAATAAATAATAAAATTGTTCTTTTTTATATTTAGATGATGCACTCAAATTAACTATTGATTAGATCTTTAATAAAAGATAAGTAGTCCCTTAAAATATAAATGTCCAAAATAAAAACAAAGAAAAATCTCCTACTCACTAAGCACAAAAATCAAATACAGAGAATGATAATGAAAAGATTATTTAGGATTAAATTATTGAAAAACCAGTTGAGTAAGAGGATGAAGATGAAGAAGACGAGGAAGAAGTAGAAAAGAAAATTAGCTCAGTTGAATAAATTGACTTAAATTCACCTATAAAATAATAAACTGATTCTTCTAAGAATACAGGATAAGCCAGCAGTGGAACAAGCTAAGAACCTACTTACTATCCAGTTCCTGGTTATGAAGATACCTACAATATGTGGTAATAACTAATTAGCCAAATCACTTATTTAAAATTTTTTATTTATCTACTATTTATTTAAAGGGAGCTACTTGGAAATCTCAAAGACTCTTCAAATGTCCAAGTTAAAAAGAAATTCAAATAATTAAAATGATAAAATGTTTGTTGATAATATAAACACAAATATTATAAATGTAATTAAAGCATAAAGTTTTGTCAACTACAATATTTACAAGTATATTATTAAATAGATTCAATTTATTAAACCATGTATTTTAATTTAGTATTATTAGAATATAAATTCAAAAACAAATAATAAACTATCTATATTCTATCTCTCATTTAACAAATTAAAGCAAGAAAATATGTGTTAACTTATTGTAATTGTATGAAATTAATTATTGATTATAAAAATTTAATATCTCTCACATATGTCATTAATACTATTTATGATATTTATCATTTATAAAAATTTTGTTAAAATTTAATTTTTTAGACTTGATATTTAAAATATTCTTGAGATATTTATTGATAGAATAAATACCTTTTAAATTTTAATTAAATATCTGATTACTTGTATCTTTTTGAAATCATTAAATTTCTATTTTGTAATAAATGGATATGTACAATTAAAATCAATCAAATGAGCCATAAAAAGAGGCTTCTGAATTTTTAAAAGAAATCAAAGTTGATGATGATGGAGAACACTCTCCTGATAATATTATCAAGATATATGAAAACTCTAATTTTAAACTTGGGACTGCAGGAAGGATTTATGATTGTGTACAGCATTTATTTTGATTTGAATCATATGGGAAATTTAATAATTTTTTTATCAAAAAGAGCATGATTTTAGCTAAATATTTATTAAAATAAAATGATGAGGGTAATTATAAGCTAAGAGGAAAGAATATTTTAGAGCTAGGGTGTGGTACAGGATGTCTTTCTGTATTTTTAGCCTCTTAGGGTACTTATTTATCATTAATTAAATCAACTAGATATTATAATATAAACAAATTAGGAGCTAATGTTGTAGCCACAGATCTAAAAATTACATAAAGTTTTGTTGAAAAAAATCTTCAAATGAATAAGGAATTAATAGATTATCATAAAGGCTCTGTAAAATTTGTTTCTCTAGACTGGTAATAAATTAAACTCTTAAAGCTTAAATTAAAAACAAAAAACGGAAATAAAGATTAACTTTCTTTAAGCATAAATGAAAGAAATATACATTTGAGTGTAATAAATATTTTTAATTATTATAAAATATTTTAAATAGGAATGAGCAAGAGGAAAAGGTATTTTAAATATTAAAGTCTGATGTTGGGCTTTAAAAGGTAGACTATATTGTAGCTTCTGATACTTACTTCAATTCTTCTATGCTGAATGTATTTTCAAGGGTAAATTTGAACTGAATATTTTATCAAAAAACACGTTCTTATTTGATTAGCTTAAACATTTATTTGTAAAAAAAGCTATTAAAATCTGTTTCAACTTATTACTAGTAAGAAGGATGTTCTTTTGATTTGTTTTTGTCTTACAAGCAAAGGTTACATGAAGATATCAATTAGGACCCTATTTTGGAAACATTTTCAGAATATAAATTTATTGGAGAAAGGGTAACTTATTTTAATATAATATTTTTTAAGTAGTTTTTTATTATAATAAAAGATTCATAAATCCGAATTGGATAATAATTATAAGCAAAAAGATATTGAAATTTTTAAGTTAGAATTCTGAATGATTTAAAGATTCGAAAGGTTGTCTTACTATGAAACATTCAAATCAGAAATTTTATTTAAAATTTTTGAAGAAAAATAAGAATTGAAGTTAGTTTAATCTTGAAAATTCTAACAATATTTGAAAACATAAAGCAAAAAAGTAGATAAAATATAGTGAATAAATGTGTTATTTTTTATTTGTACATCTTAATAAATGTTGATTCTAACATAATTGCCTGGAAAATCAAATCATTTTTAAATGTACCTTGAATATAAATTGCTATCAAATCACTTCATGTTATAAAAATTCTTTCATTTTGCTTTATTTCTAAAAGTTTATGCCAATCATTAAAAAGAAAATAATTAAAGGATTTCTCGCCTTATTAAAAAGGAAAATTTAGTAAAATTTGTGTTAATTTCCTATTTTTGTCAAATTAAATTTTAATTACTTCTAAAGTTTTTAACAAATATTGGGAAATTTACTTTTGTTCAAAAGAAATTTTTTAATATTTTTCCAAATCAAATCTTTATGGCTAATAAATTATTTTGTGAGTAAAAAGATTTCGATAATTACAATGAAAAATATAATATTAAAAATTAATAACTAAAAGCTTAATTAGATTTGTTAAAAATAGATAGATAAATAGCTTGATATATTTTTTCAGCAACTAGACTAAAACAAATACAAAACACAACTAACGTTAACAGTTCTACTTACACATTCTGTTTTATCATAAACTGTTCAATATTATCTCCCTTTTCTTTAAACGCAATTTGCTATAAGATAAGAATTTATTCAGCAAGAATAACTAACTAATAATAGCACTGAAGCATTAATCAACAGCATCTTACTATATACCAAAACTAAACTACTTTACAAAATTCAAAAATAATTTTAAGAATGAACATGGAAAAAGAAACAAGTGAAACAACTAAGCAGTAAATTTTTTTAAATTTAATTTAAGCCTTTTCGAAAATCTAAATAATATTATCTTGATTTTTACTATCTTTATAATGATGCCTCTATTTATAAGTTTAGAAACTTTAAGGAACATTGTTAAATTTAAAACATTTTACTTGACTTGAAAATTGTTTGAATTAATAAAAATAATAAGATTATTAATATTTTATTATTAAAACAATTTAGATAGAAGTCCTCCTAAAATTTGTCTAAAAGTTTTGAGGCTCAATTATAAGCAGGTTAGAAATAATAAAATTTGAACAGTGGTTCTAATTAGGGAAATGGGTTTATTTTAAATGGAAATTAGTCAAGCAGTATCAATGGATAGGGATCATTCGTCCTGCATAACAATTAAAGTAACATGAATAAAAGTGAGGTTTTAAAGAATAGTAAAATAAATTCTCAAAAGATAAGCAATAAAAGTATACAACAGAGTTAGTAGAATAATTGTTAAACAAATACTAATATATATAATTCATTCTTATAGTTATCTGAATAAGACGAAATCAAAGAAGATATGAAAAAAAAGTTAAAGGTTGAAACTTTTTCTAATCATAGTGGAAGCAATAGTGGAGATAATTATAATATTAAAAATGGAATAAAATAATAGGGAGTAATTAATAACTATATTAACTTTAATGCACCTTAAAATGAACAAATATTGAATGAAAGTGCAAACAACCAAAAATAACAACTATAATAATAGTAGGCATAATAGTAATAGTAGTAATAGCAACAGTAATAGATGTAGCCAACAAATGTTAATTAGCAATAGTAGCCTTTGTTAGATGAATAGCAATTTAGAAATATACAATCTACTTTACTGTAGCTTCAAGAATAAAATACCCTTCAAAATTAAAAGATACAATAATAACATACTTATCAGTAATAAATTTAATAAATGATACCAGAGCTTGTTATGCTTATGCAAAACTCAAGTCTAAGTTAGAATTAAATACCATATTAAAATCAAATCTAGCCAATTTAATAATAAAATTAGAATTAATAGTAAATATAAAAAGCCAATATTTTACATGCATTCTTAAATTAAATGAATTAACAGCAATAACATCCATAAAATAACCTCCAGCCATAACAACTATAAAATACGACTGCATAGCATTAATAAATTGGAGTAGGAAATATTGTAGGTTAAAATGTTTTTAACTAAGGAAACTTTTAGCAACCTCAATAAAATAATAGCTAAGTTAGTTAGATCCTCAATTTTTTATAAAATAATAATGGAAATAACCCTGGTTAAATCAATAATATGTAAGAAGAAGAAAACTAAAAAAATATGCATTTGATTTCATAGATCCAAGATTTTTATTCTAAAATTATTACATTTGAAGAAGCTTAATCAAATATGATTAAAGAGCTTTACAAGAAAAGTAATCATTAGTTTGAGTTGATTAGCAACGTTAGATAGGAAATCATGTAAATAAGGTAACAATTTTAAAGAAAAAAACTAATTTTGATAGATCAATCAAGAATTAATCACTAAATTATTTTATTTAAATATTTTTTTATTAATAAAAAAGAGAATCAATCAAAATAAACAATCATACTAAGCAATAAGGATAGCAATCTAATTAATAGGATTTATTATAAATAGAAAGAGCTAATTTACCACAAGAGGCAGCTATTGGAGCATTAGGAGCTAACAGTTTACTATTATATTTATTTAATAGATAAGATTCAGAATACAAGTATGAGCTTAAGCCATATGAAGAAATACCTTATCCCTTTTATAGAGAAAGAAACTTCAGGTAAAATGATTCATTATTTTTATTTTATATTAATCTTTTAAATTTAAAGTATAAAGTTACAATTATATGATAGATAAGGAAACATAGTGTAAAATAATAACAAAATGATCCTAACTTTAGCTTTATATACTTCAGAGAACCCTCCATAAAATATAAAATAAAATACTCTGGGTGATTAAAATTAATCATACTAAATTATTTTAATTATAATATTTCTAAAAAATTAGGAAATTAAATTTTAAAGGGATTTATAGAAAAAGAGCTTTACTAAGGAAGAGTATCTTTTGATAAAATTTAAATTAAAGAAGTCACATCTCACTATTTAAATGGGTGGATATATCTTCTCATTTTTCCTAAACACCCAAAAGAAAGTGCATCACAAAGTGGTTAAGGGAATTCTTCAAATGTAGATATTTCAGAAATAAAGCCTTTGATCCTTGAAAAAGTTATTGTTAAGGCAAAAAAAATGAGAGAAGCAAATAAATCTTCAAATTAAAATAAAAGCTAATCACTTATTCAAAAGAGTGAGGAAAATAAAAGTTCTGTTTAATCAGATAATTAATTATCTCATTAGAATAATAACTCAAATGCTGGAAGTGGCATGAGAGATGAAGACTATGAAAACGATGAAGAAGATGATGAAATTGATAATGATAATGATAACGATATTGAAAATGATATTGATAATGAAGAAGATGAAGACTCAACAAATAACTAAAACAATGAGTCATCTTAGTAAAAGAAAGACGATTCTGGTGCTAATTAGTAATAAATTTTGAATTTGAAAATTGAATAAGAAAAATCCCCAAACATACAGTCATAGTTTAACTAGAGCTAAGAAATTTAAAATAAATGAAAGATAAAAAAAATTTTTATAAATTTAAATTGATACATATTCTAATAAAAACTATTGACTTATTTGAAAAATATTATTTTATATTTAATTAAAATACTTAAAAAGAATTTGATTTATTTATATTTTACAATTTTAATTTAGTTATTCTATATTTACATCAGCTATTTTATTAAACTTACTTGCTTATTAGATTACTATTTATATTAATCTTCTTTTATTTTTTAAATTTTAAATTAATAAAAAAAAAATTAAAACCATAAACTTAATAAGATTTTGTTATTACTTAATCAATAAATATTTCATTTGAATTTACAACTCATCTTAAATTTATTGAATACACTTAAAAATAATATGATCATTTTCTCAATGATAATTAAATTAATATAAAATATAATAGAATTATAATAACTAAACGTTTTTTTAATTAATTCTTCAATTTAGATAAAAATATTCTTATCATTTGCATATTTTAAAACTAACTAATTAGAAATTTAATTAAAATTTGATAATATATACAAATACACTCTTATCTATTACCTTCTAATATTCTAACAAAATATTTAACATGTAAATAGATTAATTCCATAATTAAGATCAAGTAACCTTATCATTTTAAAATTGTTTCCTTTTTTTATAAAATTCATATTAAATACTGTTGCAAAACAAATTTTTCTTAGAATCAATAAAATAAATTAAAAAATATTATCAAATTATTATTCAAAATAAAGCCTTTTATCTTTAAATATTAATTTTACTTCTTTATTTAATAATTATATGTTTGTATCTAATATCTAAATCCTCAAATAAATAAATCAATTAATTAATTAATTTTTTAATCTTTGGTTTTATTAATATTTTTTATCCATCCAAATTTTCTATGATTAATATTTTTGATTAATAACTTTTAATTAAACTTAATTCTTCCAAAATAGGAATTTATATTTATACATTTAGAACTCTATTTTGCCAATGTCTGAAAGCCCTATAAAGAAAACGAGAGCTATTTCAGCTTATGGCAATTTAAAAATGAATTAAATTCATGAATATAAAAACTTTGAAAACAGCTTAAATTAAAATTATTCTCCTCCTCAGATAAAAAATGTTTAGGTCATGCATTTTTCTCAATTGTAGCAATTGAAAAATCCAAAGTAAGAATAAACCTATTAGGGTCTTGCTAATAAAAGAGGATTTAGGTTAAGATATTTCTAATACTAAAAACTAGATTAATCACTTTATATACATCCTAAGGAAGTTGTTTTAAATAATACATTCTGCTAAGAAACTCTTGGATAGCCAGATTTATTAAGTTAAAGTGCACTAAATTTTTCTAAATAATAGTAACATGTTTAAAAAAATAAAGAAATAAAACTATTTAGCAAATCACCTAAAAATAGTAAAAAAAATGCTAAAAAAAATTTAAATAAATTTACATCACAAATCTCAAAGAAAGGAGATAAATTTTCTAATCTTACTGTAAAAATTGGTTTAAAAAATTTACTTTTAGGCTCTAATTAAGCTTAGGATATGAATTTTGAATTAAGTGAAAAAAGTTCTCCAGCTGAACTCTAAGAAGATTATGATTTGGAATATGAAGATTTATATTTATAAGAAGAGTACAGTCATTAACCAGATGAAGTTTTGAGATTTGTTTTAAAAGGAAAAGACTGCTATTCTAAACAAGAACCAGAGCTTCTTAAAAAATGGATTTCATGTCTACCTATAGAAGAAAGAATGGAAATTGAAAAAGATAAGAAATTTTTCCCTGTACCTCATAGGTTAATGATGCATTAAATTGATTAGGTAAAGAATCTTTGTTTTTCTAAATAAATATTTATTATTTACTTTTTATAATTCAATAAATATAAAGGGTCTCAATGAAATATATGGAACAGGAAAAAACAGAATTTTAAGACCTGGAGAAGAAGCTACTATAATTGAAACTATATCAAGGTTTTTATCAGAATGTTAAAATATAGACACATTCCATAGAATATCTACCTCAAATGTTAATTGTAAAGCTAATATATATAATAATATTTTTATTTTATTTTTAATCAAAAAGCAATTTTATAATACTTATTGAAGAGGTGCGATTTATTTAGCTTGACAGAATTTCCTCTAGCCATGAAATAAGTAAAATATTTTTGTTGAAAGAAAAAAAAAATATTAAAGTTATTTTAATAGATTGAGTGTCATTGGAAAATTATGGCTACAAGATTTAGATGCAGTGATAAAATGCCAAATGATCATAAGCTATTTGAAAAATATCTGTATATGGCACATTTAAGAGGACATTTCTTTTAGCTTTAAAAGAAAGATAACCCCCTTGTTTCTTATCTGCTAAAATATTCTTGCATGAAAGCTGATTATCTAAGAATGAAACAAGAAATAGAAAAGAAGAATTTAAATAGAAGAAAATCAGTTTATACCACAACTAAAAGATCTACACAATAAAATTCTCTTCCCAATAGTAAAAAATAAGAAATAACTTCTAGTAAATTCAGTAGTCCATTTTATAGTATAAATGACACTTTAAATGAGGCAGATTGAATGATAATATTATTTATATAATGATTAAACTAAAAGATAAAATATTTTCAAATACTAATTATATTACAAAAATATACATATATCATTTTTTAAGGATAATTATTAAGCTATTTTCTCTCGATAATAAAATTCTATAGTTTTCATTTAAAAATATCTTGAAAATGCTCTGCTTACTGATAAATGTATTAAATGCACATAAATATATAAATTTCTTATTTATTTTTAAGATAAATGAATTAAATAAATTAAATAATAGGTAAATTATAACATAATAAGATTTAAAAATGTTTATTTATGTAAAAATCCTTTATTTATTGTAACTTAAAATTTAATAAGCTATTTTTGATATCCTAAATTTTAGGTTATTTAAATTATGATTAAATTTTAAGATAAAAATTTTGTTTATGATTATGTAAAATTATTTTCATTTTTTATTGTAATACTCAAGTAAATTATATCGAAATATTTATTTTTACAAATGGAAATAATAATTTTTTTTAAAACTAAAGCTAATCCAATTCCTGTACACTTATTACAATTATTTGATTTGACAATAAGATAGAACAAAAGAAGAACTTTGATTATTAATCATTGATTAGATGAAAATGAAAATTTAATAAGCTATTTTTCATCTGTGAGAATAAAGAGAACTGAATAATTTTCATTAAAAAATATCTTCTAAATGTTAGCTTTTATAAACGTATTATATACAATCAAAGGTTTGCTGTAGTTGTAATCAATGTCTGAATTTTTTCTTTCTTTTAAATCAAAGCAAAAAATAGATTTTTCTTTTCCTATTTTTAAATAAAAAATCAATTAAATTTACTGATTAGGAATAAAAAAAAGTTACCTATCCAGACAAGACCATTTTTTTAATCTACATGCATCACTCTGTTGTAATTTTCTACTTTTGACCCTAAATCGAAATTTGCTATTTGAAAAAACTTCAGATTTTTCTTTATTGTTTATGTTTTAAAATATTTTTTATTTAAAATAATTTTTCAGTTTATTATTTGTTATTTTACTCCTGTATTGTCTTTATCGAATTTTCTCATGCGATACTAAGCCTTGTAAACATATGGTTCAATAAAAGTTCCTAATGTGATATACCCTTAGCTATTTAGATAGAGTAAGTATTTTCCATAAAAATTGCACTAAGTAACCTAAACAGTGTGCATTATATCTTCTTAAGCCTATACTTGGTAATTATACAATGATTTCTCAATCTTTACAAAGTTATTTACAGGAGATTTTAGCAACAGAATTTTCTTTATTTATTCTGATAACTACCAAACTTAAATTGTTCCATCTCCGCAAGCAGAAAATATGTTTTCACATGTTAAGTCAATATCAATACAAGTAAATTATGACATAGGAGAAGTTGATAAAAAGTCTTTGAGCATCACTAGCTTTTCTTATTTGGCTATATTAGATAAAAATATAGATCCATCCTTACTAGCACTAACCACAATATTTTTGTAATCCTAACATGAAATATCTCTATTTAGCCCTTTAATATCAAATATTGTATCTCCATGCACCTAAAAGCAAATTTATATTGTAGAACTTTAAATTTCAACAAAATGTATGAAACCAGCTGTCCCACCTGCAATAACTCCAGTATAACTCTTTTTTTCCAAATGTAAATCAAAAAAATCACAAGAATATAAATCCTCTTCTGTTTTTGGAAAAACGCTTTCTCTATATCCCTTAACAAAGCTAACTATTTTCTACTTATTTTTTGGATAACAAGAATACTGATAGGGATTATCATTGATATTATATTATATAGTATGCTAAGACATCAAGTTAATGTTGGAAGTAGCGGAATCGTTAGAAAAAAAGATATAAATTTAATTTTTACTGACTACTCCTATAAGGCTTAAGCCATCTAAATATAGAAAGCAAGCATCTTTAATTGAATTCTCAGTTACTATTTTAATTTCAGTTTAAAGACTCTCTTTCTAAAGATTTTCTAAGTGTTTTCTAATATCTTAGAATTATGCATTTTTTTCAAGAGTGTATTATTTGAAATCATTTTAAAGAGTTTCAAATCCTTCTTTTACTCCACTTGAATGAAAATATTTTTCTATTTCATACTCTATTTTCTCAATAAAATTCATCATCTATTCTTAAATTTTATAATTCTTTTTAATATTATAAATCTTTAATAATACATTATAAAATTTAAATTACTTAAAAATAAAAAAATATTAGCTTGCTAATAATCTAAAATAAATAACAAACACTGAAATTTAGCTTAATTTTCTAATATTTAGAAAAAATCACTCAAAAATATTAATAATATCATGTTTCCTCATTCAAAGATCATTAATTTTAATAAAAATTTTGAAAATAATTATTTTGTCTTTAAAAATTGTTTTTTTTTAATTTTATCAAAATTTAATTTTTCTTTATTATTATTGTTGTGTATGATATCTGTTTCATTTGAGCACTTTTCATATTAGTTAGATAGATTTTAAAATATAAAAGTATTGGGTTTTATTTTTATTTTCTGAGTAAAATATTTTTATTCAAGAATTAAGAAAAGATATTTTCATATTTATTTATTTATTTATTATGTATAAATTTTGTTTTTATTTCTTGAAAATCAAGTATTGAATTAATCTAGTTAAAAACATAAAATTTAAAAATCAATATTTTTTAAAATAATAAGCAAATCCTAATAAATTGAAAAGAGAACACAGCATTTTTTCTCAAAATACTTTAATTTAATCTAAAAATTTAAATAAATAAACAATTAATTTTTTTGATTTATATTATATCAATAGACCAATTTTTATCTGTTTTTGTTATCAATTTTTAAGTGCATTGTCTCAACATTTAAATTGTTGAAAAATGGTTTTGAAATATTCATGAAATAATATTGAAGTAAAGATTTTTTATGTATAGTTTTTGAAATAAAAATTTATAGAGAAAGGAATATTGGAAATGAATAAATATTTTTAATTGCTTAAAATACAAATAAAATTGATAAATCAATACAAATATTTAAATAATATATTAGTAAATAATTATAGAAATTAGCTCATCAGTGGCTTTTTTAGCTGTTTTTATTACATTAGAACACTTGATAAATATTGTAGTTTTTTGGGTCAAAAATGAGAATTTATCAATGTGATATAATTATGTTTTTAATTATGATTTAATACCAAGTAAATTTTAGAGTTAATAAGTAAGAGAGTAATAGGTGTTTTTAATATATTTGGGCTAGAAATAATTTTTTTATTTTATAATCATTAAAATGCTTTGCAAAAATACTTCATCTTTTTATTTGCATTTTTTTTAAATTAATAAATTTAGAAGAGGTTTTTTTTATTGTGCAAATGAAAGAATCCATAAATTTGTTTGTTTATTTGTTATGTTAATCAGAGTCAATAAGCAAATCAAACGATTTATTCAAATTCATTGACTGATTTTATTTAAGCCCAAATTTGTAAATATTTTTAATTATTATTAGTGTGAGAAACATCTGTTTCGGCGCTATCACGGCTAACATCATCTCTTTGGTTATTTTCCTATTTTGGAACCATAAACTAGATCCACTAACCTTTTTGAATTTGATCTGATCTATTTTGATAAGAATAATGATTAGATTTAGTTAAAAAATAATTAATTGAGAATGGTAAAAGTATAAAAGTAAATTAAGATAAATTTGATTAAAGAAAATTTAATTTATTATTATTATTCTAAAATTTACAAATTTCTAATTAGATAATTTATTTTTCTAAATTTCTGTAATAAATTAAAGTTGAAAAAAGGAAAGATAATTGAATCTTTCTTTCAACTGTTTTCTTTCTTTTTTCTTAAATAGAAGGATATTTTTATAATAAAGATTGATAACATTTAATTAACTTCTTTTCATATCCTTTTCAATTTTTATCTTAATTTTCTTGAAAAAATTTAAAAAAGTAAGATGTTATTTTTTACTTTGTCAACATATTTAAGTTAGTTGAGGCTGTTTCTTCACCTTACAAAGGCATTTCTTCTTCCATCATAGCTTAATGGTTTAGCTCATTTTCACTATGCAAGCCTAAATCTTCTTTCATATCATTCTTTTAATAAATTTTATCATTGATGATGGCACTTCCAACAGCAGCAACTTCGTCTTTATCACTTCTATTTTGTTAAATTAAAATTTTTAGTTATTTTTAAATATAAAATCGAATTTAAACTAAAAAATATTGGGGGATAATTTGTTCAGCATATTATTGTGATTTTGAGTCATTTGCATAAAATTTAAAAAATAAGATGAAGGGATTTTTTTTTATTTTGAAAAATGTAGATCTAAAATATATTTTGCTATTTTTCGTAAGATTAGGTTGTAATTTAAGAGATTAGAAGGTTTTGCTTGATTTTTTAGATAAGAAAAGAGGAGATATGAATTAGAAAATAGTTACAAAGTACAGCCTGTCTAACAATGAACTATTTTCTAAATTAAGGAAATTGTAATTTGAATAGAAATTTTTTTTAAATAAAGCAGGGAAAATGATATTTGTAATCAGTGTGAGTGTTTTTAATACTTTAGTTTATATGATAATTTCAATTAATTTCTTTGATCTATTTATTTATTGAAGACTGTTTGCTATTAAATTCCTATTTATTTTAATTTGATTTTTAAAAGGGGAAATTGCCTTCCTCTATTTCTTTATTTAATTTTCCTCTCTCTATGCCTTTCTAAATTTATTAATGTATTTTGCTGATTGCATATTTACTCAATCTACTATTTATTTATAAATCAATCAAATTTCCTCTATATTGCAAGCATCTATGTTATATATTATCCTACTAATTTAAATTTTATAACACTAATTCTTATTTTCTTTCTCTAAATCACTCAATCACTCACTGTAATATTATGCCTTTGAACTACTTTGCTAAATAAAACACATATATTAATTAATATATTACCTCATTTAACTCATCTTTTAGAAATCTTAGGTTGACTTTTATAAATCATCTAACATTTTCATCATCTATGAACCTGAATTTTTAAAAATAATATATTTAGTAAAAACATAAATTATGATCATTCTATTCCAGTTTGATGGTTTATAATATATTTGTAATAATCGTATCAAAAATTACTTTAATTTATAATAGCTTATTCATTTTTATTTGGCTTGATATTAAATATGAGCACAACTCCTAAAACAGCAAAGAAAGCAACGCTGAAAGCAGCATAGTTCTTTTAGAGGGAATGATGGCTACTGTATTTTTAAGAAAAACCAGTTTAGTTCATTTGTGCTGATTCGATTTTATCAGGGTTGGTGTTGAAACATTTGCATTAACCTTAGAGCTTTCTTTTTAATTCTTGGATTTCTTTTTGGAGGAGTTCATTTTTACTCTTTTCGTTGGCGACTTCCTTTTGAGATTCATTTAATTATTATCTCAATTCAATGCTTTCAAGTAAGAAGTCTTCCTTGTCTTACTCTAACTTGGAAATGTAGGCTTTCTTACGATCACGAGAGTTCTAAGCAGAAATTCTGTTACGAATCATTTACATTACTTTTTTTTATTATTTTTAATCCATACTTCCTTGGCATTATTGAAGAGCTTTTAATTAAAGGTCTTCATGACTCAAGGTTTAGCTTGAGCTTTTCATAAGCTTTTATTCAAGTAAATGAGTAGGATTGATTTTTCCAGCAGCAGCAGAAGCTTAGTTACCAGCAGAACTTGAGGGTTCTAGCTTTACTTCAAATTATGCAGTGTTACTAGAGCAGCTGGTTGAACAGCTTCTCATATCAATTTGTTGTTATTATCCAGATGATTCTGTAGATTAAATGAAAGTAGAAGCCTCTTCCTTATTTTACTAAGGAGCTATAGGAGCTTAGGGAACCAAAGTTGGAACGAAAGGCTTGAATTGAGTATCTTAATTGTTTGCAGTTGACTACCATTATTCAAGATTCATTTTTCTACGAGATTTAGCCTTTTCTCTCTTCATAATTCTCTTCATTTTAGCAGAGAGTTGAGTACTATCAAATTAAGTAGGAGCAGATTATCCTTAAGCAGTAGAAGGATTGTTTTAAGGAAGAGATTACTATTTGAAGAGGAAATAGTTAGTATTTTCAATCATATTTCCGTTTTATTAGTGAGGCATGAAGGGGAGGTGAGCTTATTCAAATCCCATTCCGTTTTCTATTTTAAAAATTTTAAGTTAGTTTAGTCTACAAACGATTTTGAATATATGAGAAAAATTCAAAGATATTTTCTGGCTTTAATAAAAGAAAAAAAATACCTTGTTAGTTCTTATGTTCATGTGCATGAAGGAATTCACAGTCAAGATCTTCTTACTTGACCCCATGAATATTTTCATAATTTTCAATCATATTATCACCGAAGTTGAGGTAGTCTTCTACATTGTCATTGTGTTGAGGATGTGAGCCTAAGGGATTTGAGTAATCACTTTATGACATAGATTCATACTTTTATCTTATCATGACTTCGTTAGACATCTACTAATAAGAGAAAATAAATTCTTAAATGAGTTGAGAATTCAAATTAATTTTTGAAAATCATTTTAACTCTGAAAAAGTAAATTCCGAACTCGATGTGAGTGAAGAATTGAGTTAATTTTTCATGATTTTCGTTATTGTTTTTCTCCTTATTTCCTTAACGCATTTCCAAGCAGAAATCAGAAAATAAGGAAATAAAGGAACTAACTAAGTGATATTTTGGAATTTGGTGTTAGGCACCTAAAATGAGAATTATTGATAAGTACGTTGTTAATATATTCTTGGTAAGAGTTTTGGTGTGTGAAATTGAGACTCATATTTAGTATTTTGATTCGAAGTGTATTTAAATTATCAAGCGATTTTTTTATTGTAGAGTTTGTTTTTTTGTTGATTTGGTTTCAGAAGAGATTCTTTTATAGAAACACTTAGATTTTAAGTTGTTTTATGTTGAATAAGGATTAAAGCTTTAAAAAGGTTTGTTTTTCTTTTTTTTATTAAGATATCTTTTTTTTATCAATTAATTTCTGCAAAATCTGCCTTGTTTTTTAATAGCAAACCTGATCAATGATTTTTAAAGGAAAAAAAATCAATCAAAATATTAATTAGATAAATTTCTTGATTTTAGTTAAATATAGTATTTAATTAGCGAATTGAACTGTTTTCTATTCAAAAATTATTCACATTTTTTATCAGCTATATTCTTTATTCCTGTAATCTTCCTTCAATTTCCATTTACCATAATTAATTAATTGGATAGCTAACTGAGGAAATTTACTAATTTCTTTTATACTAAACACAGGATGTTTTTAAGGTCATTTAATATCTGAATGAATGATTGATTAATTCTTCTTTATTATTATCAAAAAGAAAAAATTATTCTTCTATTTTTCTTTACTCTAAATCTGGATAAATAATTCTTTGAAAATAAATAAACATGGAATACCGCTGTTTATTTACAAACAAAATCTACTAATATTTTCTAAAGCCAATCCTAAACAAGTTATATATATGCATTATTATTCTCTATAATTTTATCATTAATTTTTTTTCTATTTTCACTTAAATACTAGGTAATATTATTATAATAGCTAAGTCTTCTATTCCAGCAATATAAAAATATGTATTCAGGCTTTTAAATGCATAAATTTTAAGTGATAATATATTATACTCAATTTTAACTTATCTTTTTCTATTGTCATTTTATATATTTTTAATGCTTATTTAATTTTGTTTTCTAATTTTGGTAAATTTTTAGCAAGAATATAAAATAGCTGGAAATATTTTCAAATGGAGAATGAATAGCCTTTTAATTTAATATATAAAAGGAAGCATTTAATCTTTTTAATATCTCCTTTGATAGTAATTGAACAGAATAATCGGTTTGTTAAATAACTGTTTAAAAATTTCGTTTTAAAATATAGATTTTTCTGCTTAACTCTTTAAGAAATGCTTAGTTGATTGAATTATTTTGATTTCGATAAGTGCATAAGATGTTAATTAAATTATGTTTTTGGAATGTAAAAATAAATATTAAGTTGAGAAAATTAAATTGATAAATAAAATTTATATTTTTATTATTGCCATTCAAATTTCGATCAATTTTCAATTTTTTTCCTCAAAATTTCACCAGTTTTAAAAAAAATACTTGCTTTAGATAAAATAATCAAATACTTTCAAAGTTTAATTACTACATAGGTGAGAGCATATCTATTTCTTGAAACATTCAATTTTTATAATTTAGTGTTGTGTTTGAGGCACTCACTCACTTTTTTAAAGTTATTAATCGAATTAAACAAAATTATTATTTTCTCAAAAACGTATTTTCATTCAATTGATTAAAAAAAGAGAGAAAAATAACAAAGAAAAATCAAAAAGTATTTGACAGTTTTTAATTTTGAGATGCAAATATCCACAAATCTAGGTAGTTGTTAACTCTTTCAGAAATCAACAACATTTTTTAATTTTATTCATTTCCAAATTCGTTTTTTTGTTTCTTTTTATATGTACCTTGTGCTAACTTGAACCTTTTTTTATGAAATTGATTTTTGGAACTCAACTATGTTTAAAGTTAATCCATCTTCACTCAAGTTATTTATCAGCTAAGTATATCTGTCTATCTTTTATATTTTTCTCTTAAAGCTTCAAATTAAAAATTGAGAGAAGAACATATCATCCAAATTTTACACTCTCATTTATTCTCCCTTATTTCATATAATTTTATTTAAAAAACAAATTATTATTATTTCTAAACAATCTCCTATTCTCTACATTAAAAAGTTCTGATTTATGTAAAAGAAAATACAGTTCAACAAACACAGCTAATTAAATAAAATTTTAACAAAATAATCTGATTTCTAATTTAAAAAAATGAATCTTCTTTCACTCAAAATATTTCTTCAATTTTGAGTTCCAGATAAATTTAACAAAAAGTCTAAATAACTGATTAGGATCTAGACAAGAACTGATTGATTGATGATAGTCTATCAAATTTAATTTTTAGTTTTTTAATAAATGGCTCATTCATGCTCTATTGTAATAGATAAATAGATACTAACTGATTTGATTGATAAGTTATAACTTGTTGTTTTTAGTGGCTAGGAATATTAAAAAATTAAGATTTTTATCATGTTTTAATTAGTAGAATTATTTTTATCTTAAATTTTTAAAGTTTTATTTTAAAATATTTTTTCAACAAAAAAAAAAGAAATAACAAATTTTGAAAATTTTTTTAATCATAAAATAAAATACTAATTTAATTTATCTAAAATTTTTTATTTTTTAAAGATGAGGTTTTTTTCTTTATTTTTTTTTATAGATTATTGTTGATAAAACATATTTTTTGATAAATTAATTTATTTCTTTAAAAAATTCTTTATTAAACATAAAAACCTAACGAAAGAAATAGAAATGTAATGAAAATAATTGATAAATAAATTATTATTTTTTAGAAAGTTGAAGTAGTAATTAGATACAATTATTATAATAATTATAAAGCTTTAAAGAACACCATTTATCATTTATGGCATTATATAGAAAAAAATTATTTATAATGATATTGTTTCTAATAATAATATTTATATTTAGTTTTTGATTCTTTTGTAGTTTATAATTTAGAAGAATTTTAATCAAAAATTTTTAGGATATTTTATCAATATTTAGCCAGAAAAAATGAAGAAAGAAGATAAAACTCTAGAAGAAGAATTAGAGGACGATAATCAGGATTAGCAAGAATTGAATTTTGATTTATATAACTAAGGTTCGATTGGGTAAAGTTTATTTTTTATTGTACTCCTGAGACTTAACCTTTTTAAAATATTTTTAGGTTTTCAAAAAATTTAGATCATGATTTAGAGAGAAAAGATTCAAGTGTGCCAGGGTTAAATAAGTTTGTTAGTAGCTATATTCCTGTACCAATTAGAAGAGAATAGAGTTTTTCATATTTAGTTGATCCATCTTTAAAAGTTAACAGTATAGCCAGCTAAGCATTACCTTAATAGTTAGATAATGATAATTTTCCTTTTGAATTCGGAGCACAAATAGAAGGTTTAAAAGATGATGAACTAAAAGGATACGAGCCTTTAATCAATCGAAATGAAAGCAGCAATTTTTATTTTAATAATTATCCTGGATATGGCTAAGATGCTTGGGCTGATATAGATGATAATAATTTTAATTTAGATGAAAATGAAAATCAGATCAAAAGTAGTAATAATCTTGTGAGAAGTAAGAGTAATTTAGGAAGAGAGGAATTCAGCTTAAATAAAAAGTAACAATCAAATTACCAAAGCTCTTACATTCCATAAAAGAATAATGCAAACTAAAACGAAGATGACGATGACTAAAGTGATATTCAAGAAATGAAACCTGAATAGTTTATTTAAATAGAATCAAGTAAAAATTTGTAAAACAAAAAAGAGTAGAAAAATATAATTCAAGTAAATGACGAAAGCGAAAATCAACAAGAAGATGAAGAATTAGAAATATTTAGTGATGATAGAGAAGAGTAAAAGAAGAGTATGCAATCTCTTAAGTCATTAAAAACATATGATTACTAAACTATGGAAGAGGAGAAAAGAAAAAAAATAGTTACCAACAGAATAAATAATAAAAATATATCTAGGGAGTTAATAGATTTGGAAGAGGATTAGGAAAAGAATGATAATTATAAATTGACTCAAGCTGAAGAGTTTGGTATTATAAGCAATATGAATGAGTGGATGAATCTCAGTAGAAACAATATGAAGCTTCGTATACTAAATAGGAAATATCAAGCTGAATTAAATAGAGAAAGAAGTGTTCACATCAAAAAAGCTAAGAATCATTAAGAAATATTTGATAAGATGAAAAAGAAAATGAAAAAATTGATCACTTCAAACTAATAATTAGTTGATAGTAGTAATGAAATGGAGAAAAGATATAAAGAAACAGCTCAACAATTTTAAAGAGCTACAACTGAGCTTACTTAGCAATAGTTAAATATTTAAGATCTTAATAGAAAACTCATTTAACATGAAACTTCTATTGTAGAGTATTAATCTTCTCTTTAAAATAAAGAAAATGAAATTTTAAATTTGAAAAACACTCTTCAAATCTATTAATAAGCCAGCCAAAATATTTATCTTAAAAGAAGTTAGCTTGAAACTAATGAAATAGAAACTAATTCATCAATTTAAAAAGCTTTTGAGACAAGCGAAATAAGAAAAAAAATAGATTAACTTGGATAAGAATTAGGAGAAAAGTAAAACGAGCTTCTTAAGAGCACTGATATGTTTTAAGTTTTTTGTTTTTTGCACAAAAAAATCTTGAGTATGAAAGAAGAAAATTTAAATAAAAGTGAATAAATAACTTAGCTTTAATAATTTTAGGAGTAAAAAACATAATTTGAGATAAGAGCAAGATTAGCAGAAGACGAGCATGCTGTCTTAAAGAAAAATAATTCTGATCTATCTAAGCTGCTAAGTGAAAAAGAAAATAAAATTTAGACACTCCTTTTGGAAACTAGAGAATTAGAGAGACTGTAAGAAGTAAATCTTAAGTTAATTGAAGAAAGAGATTAACTATAATAATAGAAATCTGATAAGGAAAGATTGCTTATGGAATAAGAGGTTATTCATCAAATAAAGATTGATAATTTGATGGATGCTATCAAAAATCAAGAGCAAAAAATAAATGTTAAAAAATAATTAGATGAATTGATGGACATTACTTAGATCACCTCTTCTTCTTTTGTTCCATAGTAAGTAATATCAAACTAAAGTATGTTTAATAATCAAAATGATTTCAATAGAGTTAAAATTGATAGAAAGAATTTAGATTTAAATGATGAGTGTGTTCTTTTAAAAAATACTCTTTTGGAGCTCTTTAACTGGGAAGTATAATATGATAATGGGTTACCTTTTAAATTTAATTTGGTCAACAAAAATAACTCTAACAAAAAGTAGATTTCGATCGATTTAGCAATTAATGAAGATGGCGAAATTGAAATTAAAGATAAAAAATATTTGCTTAAGAATGTCAGAAAATTATGGAAAATGCTAGACTAAGATCTCCACATGAGCTCATTAAGAAGCTGTGTAGAAAACTTTTGGCTCATAACATCACTCTAACTCAAAGAATATTTAAATTAAGAAGAATAAGAGTTCAATAAATAAATGGAAATTTAATCATAAAATGATATCCTTAAAGATTAAATGCAAGAAGATATGGAATAGGATAACCAACTTTCTTGCTCATCTTCAGTATCTTCTTATTCTGAATCTTAAAATCTTGAACAGGAAGAAACTATCCAAGATATCAATGATAAAAGTGGATAAGTAATGGATTTAAGCTAAAATTAAATAACTGCAAATAAATTTTCAGAAGAAGAGGAAGACGATGATGATGAAGAAAATTTAGAAGAGTAAGGAAAAATTTAGGAAGAAGATGAAAATGATTTAGAGTTTGAGGAAGGAGATGCTATCAATGACGAGGATGGAAGTGTGAGCAACAACAATAATAAAAATGAAAATAAATAAAATTTAATTTAAAACTTAAACAAAATAGAATGATAAGATATTTTCTGAGAAAAATAATATTAAAATAATTCACATTGATTTAATAAAAAATAACAATTAAATTATGTATAAAGTAATGAAATAAATTAACTTTCAAAAGGATATGCCATTTATAAATTATTTTAAACTAAATTTTTATAATTTAAGGCAATCTAAATTTAATTTTTTATGATTAAAATGTATTTTATTCTAAAAGATTTTATTGGTGTATATTTTTTACAAGACAATATATTAAAATTTTGTTAATATTAATTTAAATTTTTAATTTAAAATATTTTCTCCAAACTTTATCATTAATTGAATTCATTTTACTACTAAAAAATATAGAGATGCTTGAATAATGATATCATTCAATTGTCTATTTAAAGAAGAAAATTGTGCAAAATTAATAATTATCAGTATGTAATATAGCAAATAAAAAAAATTTAAATTCCATTGAGTTAATAAAAGAATTTATTTAATTGTATCTGCAAAAATAATTGCTCATTGAATTTTAAGTAAGATATTTGCTATCTTTTGCTCTTTTTTTAATTGAGATAGATACTGAATAGAAAAGAATATAGACAATAACCATACATTCATTTTTAATTTTACATTATTTTTTTTCTGAATTTTAAATATATTTTTTTACAAGGTTTTTACCTTTAAACAGAATAAATGCGACTAAAATTATTTTTGGATTTTCAAATTAAAAAAACTAATAATGTAAATAGAAAAGTGGATTCTCATTAATAATTTTAGATTTTTTAAATCTATATCAAAAACTCTTTTTAATTACCTATTAAAACATTAGGTGTATTCATTAATTCTTTTATAACCTGATCAACTCACAATTCATATGTAAAGTCAAGGGGTTATTTTTCATAATATCTTTTAGACTAAATCAATGCAAATATCTATTTGCAAATTTTTAGGATAGAATTAAATATGTTTCAATCTATTTTATTTACTTAAAATTTGTTAAGTAATAAGTACCTTACTTTAAAAGTATTCATATATCAAACTAAAAAAAATTTAGCACTTTCAAATGGTTACTTATATTATATTTAATTTGTAATAAGAATATTTTATTATGAGAGAAATTATGATAGAAGCAAATGAAACATGAATGAATTTTTAGTTTGAAAATTTAAAGTAAAAATGCATGAAGTAAGTCATCCAAAATGAATGTTTTGTCTTAAAGAAAATAATTAAATGGTAATACAAAATCAATAAATATCCTTCATACTAAAATGCACATTAATAATATTAAAGCTGTTTGGAAAGAAAGTGAAGTTATTTATCAAAATATTAATTAATATTTGCTTGACTTAAAAAAATAATTAATAATTGATGAAAACTTTGTCATAAACTTCTAAACTAGGCAAAAAAAATAATTGAAATACTATTAATAACAAAGAATATTAATATTATTGTTGAAAAACTATTAACAAAACATCAAATATAATTCAGTTTGGTAATTAAATGGAATACTGCCAGTCAAGTTTACCTACTTCTGCTTGCATAAGCATGAATATAATGTGCTATGCACCTGCGATTTTCTACTTGATTAGTTCAATATTGATTTCCAAAAAATAATCTTTCATATTTTAGATGAAATCTAAGAAAGAATATGAGCAAAATCCATAGATCATTGAAAGATCTAGCTTCAACAAAATGGTGAAATAAATACTTTCACTCATTAATGCCATGGTTTGCTGCGTGTTTGTTGTTATCTATGTATAGGAACCAACTTTTTCTATTGTTGTTATGGCATTTTACTCTATTCAAAGTAAATTTTTAATTATTCCTTTTTTGCTTTATCTCGCTCTTTTACTTATAACTAACTAAATCACTACCCCTGCTTTAATGTAAGAGCTATCAATCCTATGAGTTATAATATTTTGTTACTAATTAAAATGAATGAATATTTTTTAGAAAATAAAAATCAATACTGAATATTTAAAAAAAACAAATTCAAGAATACCTAATATTTAAAAAAAAAATTGTGTACCTACACTAAATAGAGAAAATATTTCAAAAAATAAATAAATGGAAGAAATTTAACTGAAATAGGATTCAAGATATCTTGCATACTTCAACCGAGCATTTGACATGAATAATAATAATTTATTTAATCTAAAATACAAAAAATTTATTAGAATATTTTATGGAGTATTCAAAAGATAATCATGCTTAAATTTATAATAAAATATCACCAAATTATAAATAGAGTATTAATTAGTCCCCCTTTTTAATTCCTTTCAAGAGCAAATTTTGTATTTAAAATTGTTTAAGTTGACTTTAATTTGTAAGGAATAATATTATTAATAAGGAAACAATTTTTTTTCTATAAAAATGAATTAGACAAATTAAGAAGCAAATTATTTTTTTAATTTCTTTATATTTTTATCTCTCTACAATAATTTAATTAAATTATATTTTTAATAATTTAGGTGCAGTTTATATTTTGTACGTTATTTTAATGAATGCTGAGTATAAAAGACAAGGATAGACAAGCAAATTATTGACTTCTAACTTCATTGTAAACTTTTTGTTATAAGCTGGTTTTGGTGTCTTATTCTAAATCGAACATACTGTTGATACACACTGCTTTGGATTACTTATCATTCTTTAATGTACCTCATTTATCTCTGTCTTATCTGCAATCTTTATGAAAAACGACTTTAGTAAGGATGCTCTATAATTATAAGCTAACATTATGAAAGAAGTAGAATAAAAACAACAAGCAATTACTAATAATCTTCTATCATAACCAGTAGATTAAGAATCTTTTAAAAGCTAAAAGACTACTACTTAAATCATAACTTCAGCCTCCTCCAGTAAATAACAAATTTCCAATATTCATTCATTCAAAGACTTTAGCATAGCTGACCAAAATAACAGTTCATAGAATGATTAAATTTCTGTCAAGAGATTACCATCTGCTTTAAATACAAGCACCCGTTCTGATGGATAAGATATCCGTGATGTTTAAAATAACAGATTGACTCCTAGTTTTAGCTAAAATGTTAACCAATCCACTATTTCTAATCAAGACGAAGAACCAAAGACCTATTTGTATGCATACAAAGAAATTAAGGTTATTGGTTACAAAGTTAAAAACCATCAAATGTAATTTGTGATTGAATATTTCCGTGGTGTTAAAAAATTAAGAACCTATCGTACTCACAGAGACTTCAAGCATTTAAATAAAAAATTAAGTGAAGAATTATTTAGATCATCTCTCTCCCTTCCCTTGCTTCCCTAACGTATCAAAAAAACTGGGGCTTTAGACAAGAGTGTAATAAATGATAAGATTATTAAGTACAATAGATTCCTTAATTATATCGAGTTCAACAAAATTGAAAGCAAGGAATTCTCTAATTTCCTTCTTCCAATTACAGAGTTAGCTATTTACGCTCCACCCTCTGAGCAAAAAGAAGATGACAGTGAATCTTTTGTTTCTAACTAATCACCAACTGATACAATCCCTAGAACTGATTCTATTAAGAATGAAGAAAAATCTTAAAATTTAAACATGCCTGTTTCACCCTCACAATTTTCTCGTTAAAGAATAAATTCAGATGCAGGTTTCAGAGGAAAATCTAACACTATATATGTTATCAATGAAGAAAAAGCTGATTCACTTTCAATTTCAAAGGATAGCCACATTTAGCAAAAAGAAATAGATTCAGAAGATAAGCAGTCTATACTGAATCAAAACAGCATTGAAGAATTTGTTAAAAAAGATAATGAATCTAAAGAATCAACTTTATCCAATTCAACCTCAGCATCTTTGCCTGCTCCTAGACATAGAAGTTCAACAGCCTAACATAATAAGTCATAGGGAAAGTGCATTGATCTTTCAGGAAAAAGAAAGCAAAACAATGAATCTATGTTTACTTAATCAGATTAGGCCTCATTTGATTCTGGTTATGACATTGAAGAAAGATAAGGCTCAACTCATAGTGATGGTTAGGATGTAGGAAATGTTTTAGAAAAAAATTTAAGAAAGTAAAGAACATCTTTAAAAGAAAACCTTGTCAGTAGCTAAGTAGAATCATAACAAAAAAGAATGAGTGCAACCGATAAAAGAGACCCAACATTTTCTTTCTCCCAACAAAATGATTAAAGTGAAAATGTTTTCAAGAAACAAAACACAGTTGTTTCAGATGAGCTAAAAATAATAATTAATCAACATAAAGAAATCAATGGAAAAACAGTAACTTCTTTAAATAAAATATGTCAAAATAAAAACTAATTTAATTTAATAATAGTTCTATGAAATTTTATTCTTCAAAAATGGCAAACAATTGGGTAGTATTGACAGAAGATACAACGATTTCAAGGAGTTCCACTTAACAGTAACATTTTTAATTTATTTTTCTTTACACTTTGTGTATATTTTCTATTTCAAAAAATTAAATAGAACTAAATTATTTTTTTATTTTAGATGAAGAGCTAGTTAAAGAAGAGTAACTTAGTAAACCTTTTGCCTCAATTACCTTACAAGCCTAAAAACTCTCAAAATTTAATTGACTTTAGAAAGGTACACTTAGCTAAGTATCTTACTGAGCTTAAGAACATACCAGCAATCTCAAATTCTGAACTTTTCCAAAACTTCACAGATATGAGTTTTTGAGAGAGAAAAAAATTAAGGCCAGAAAAGCTTTAATAAATATTTATAATAAATTTGATAAAATTCAATTAACAAAGAATTCTAACCTAGAACATAATTAAGTTAACAAAAGGAAGCAAATTTAGATATCTTAAGAATGCATAACACTTTGGATAAATCTAGATAACTAAAAATAAAAAGTATCTAAATAGAATTGAAAGAGAATATTTATATATTATATATTTTACAAAAAGTATATAAAAAGCAATTATATAAAGCCATAGGTTATTATATATCATAATAGACATAATTAAAAAATCCATCATTTAAAAACTTGTATACATTCATTTATATTAAACCATTCTTTTTATTTTAACAAATTTTATTCTCTACAATTCAATACCCTCTTCACTTCAACTTTTTTCTATCTTCTAAATAAATCAAAAAATCCCTCTATATTTATAAATTTAATAAATATCTTTTCATAATCATAACTATCTCCAATCAAATATGTTCTTTTATTTTTGCATTGTCTATTTTTTTTATTAATTTAAAAGTAATTTTCTTTCTACAGAGTCAGTAACAAATCTTTTAATAAAAAATAAATACTGATATTATTGGTTAGTTAATCTAATGTAGATTTTAATTACTTTTTTTACAAAATACTTTATCAAAAATAATTAAAAATATTTTATTCTTATCATAGTATTTTACAAATCATTTATTTATTTCAAAATAAAATTGATTTTTTAAAATTCTAAAAGTATATTTAAATCAACTCTCGAAACATTTAGAATTAGTGATAAATATCATATACTTACTAAATTATTTTAAAAATATTTTATAAAATAGAATTTAATAAATAAATAATTATTTTAAAAAACACAAAAATACTTTTAAATAAAAATTTTGATGAAAAAATAAATTGTAAGATTTTATCAAATTAATAGGTTATATTATTTTTAAAACCTGTAATATAAGATCATATTTTTAAATAGAAAATATAAAAAAGCTTCAACAGGCTTAAATTATTAAACAAAAGAAGTATTTAAATTAGGATTTTCATATATTTTATAGATCCTTTCTGCTTACTTGAGTAGAGTATCATCTTTAACATATTTAATTAGATTAAAATAATTCATGACTGTTGCGTTGAATGCACTAAAGCTTTCCATAATTTTAAATGTCACATATTCATTAACATTCTTTAAATCTTAATTATGATCTATGTAATTTAAATTAAGTGGTGGTACATCTTTTAAACAGTAAATTATTCCTATTATCATGTCTAATGATTCGCATTTATCTAATTTTTGTTTTTTTAAATCATTCATTTTAACATCTCTAAGCATATCAAAGGTATTTTAAAGAATAGACTTCATTTAAGATTCTATTTAGATTTTTTGATCTTGTTTCATAGCAATAAAAAAATTTAGATAATTAACAAAAATTTTCAATTATTAAATATTTATTTTACAATTTCAATAATTTCTTAATGGAATATTTCATTTCAATATCTACAAAAATAAATATAAAATCTACAAATTTTTATCAATTATCTTAATACTTAAGCAATTTTTCAAGCTTTTTAGCTCTACCTATATAATAATTAGACTCTTATGCATCTCCTTTTTCTTCCCACATGAGAGCTATGTCTTGATAGTCAAGCAATAATTATTCTGTAGGATTATCTTTATCTAATTTTTGTCTTATTTGTATTGCATCATATAGATTATCTATTGCTAAATCTAAGTTATTTTATGATTTATAAATTTTACTTATTAACTCAAAACATTAAGTTTAGCCTTATTCTTCTTTCATTTCTTAAAATAGTGTAAGAGATTAGCCGCATCTATTTTAAGCTTCATCAAATTATCCTAATGAGTGGAGGATTCTACTTAATGTATGCAAAGCTATAGCAAAATCAATAGTATTTTTCTTTCCATATTTTTCAAGATAATTTACACATCTTTATGAATATACAAGAGCTTTTTAATGATCTGCAATATTTTCATCAGAATAAATTGAAGCAATCATGCCGAAGCATATTGGTAAATTTTCTTTATCATTTAATTTTTAGAATATTTCCTCAGCTTTTAAAGAGTAGCTGATAGCTTAATCAAACATTTCTAAATCTTTATAAATGCTACTAATATTCATTAAATTTTTAGCTATTTCGCTATTGTATTAGTTGCCAAAATAAGCTTCATTCATTTAAAGAGATATAAGGGAGTGTTCTAAACTTTTATCAAGTTGCTCATCTCCTTCTTATTGATAACAAGTACTTAAATTATTATGAATTTATGCCATTAGCCTCTATGATTTATATGGAAACTTGTCTTATATTTTAGATAAATCTCTTAAACTCTAATTTAAAATATCTTTAGCTTCTGTCAATTCAAAGAGATCTTACTTGATATTAGCTAAATTGATCTAAACCACTGTTTTATAAAAAATTAACTCTTCCTCCATAAAGACACTTTATAATAAAGAATTAGCTTTATTTAGATTTTCTATGGCCTCTTCTCTTTTACCATGCAAACTCAACAATGAACTAGAATTTATATAGCAATTAAAAAGGTAAAATAAAAAGTTATTTTCTTTTTTATTTTATTCTAGCAAAGATATTGTAGCTAAAATTGTATTTAAAGAAATTTCGAACTGCTAAGTCTAATTATAAAGTTAAAAGAGAAGAATATCCTTCTACAAATTGATAAATTTATCTTCACTTTTAAAATTTAAAACTTGTTAAATCAGGTCATCAATTTCTTCTGTCAATTTTTTGACTGTACATATATTTAAAAACTAAATCTAATCAGAAGAATTTTATTCAATAGTTTCTAGCAGGACCTTGGTTTCTACTTTTCTCCAATCAATTATATTGTTTAATATTAAATATAATTGACCTTAAATAGGAATCTATATTAAGCTAATATCCTCGCTACTTTGCTAAATCATATTAGTTCCTTTATAGTAATAAGCTATATCATTAATCTCTTATTTAGTAATATAAACTTTTAACTAAATTTTATCTAAAAATTTAATATCATAGAGTTATGAGTTTCCTATTTGTTTTAAAAGTTAGATTGATATCATATTAATAGGTTTTTTGTTTTGTTTATTGTGTATTAATTTTTAATTAAATCTTTCAAAATCATTAATAAGATAATATTAAAATATATGAATGATATGTAAATTATTAATAATTTCTATTTATAAAATTTAATTGTCTAATCGTTTGCTAAATCAATGAATCAGTTTAATTTTTAAAAAAGATATCAGAAAATTAATTGATTAATATTAGAATAATGATCAGTTTGATCAATCGATTAATTGATTGTTCTTTCAAAATATTTAGAAAAAATTTTTTAATTTATACTAAATTCTTTTCAGAAAAAAGTGCGCAAGATTTAATTAAAAAATTGCTTTCTTGTCAATTAAATTAATATAAATAATTAATCATTCATAGTTTAAAAAATTTGAGATATTAGCAAACAGTAGAAGTTTATTTAAATGAGTGTTCCTACTATATAAGAAAGCTCAATGCAGATTGAGTCAATAAATTAGCTAGCATTTAACCCAGATGATTTCATATCCATGATCAAAGAAATACTAAAAGATATTTAATTTATTTAGAAAGATGAGATAGCTGCAAATGTTGATAAAATTTCTACTGTAATTTAAAAATATGTATTCCTAGAAAATTAAGAATTAGAAGAATCTTTGAAGAAAAAACTATTTTAGGAATTCTATTAATTTATTGATGAAATTTTAGAAAAGGTTTTATATAAAGTAAAGATTTATGAAGAAAATTTGTTTATAAATGCCAGAAGCATGGTTTAAAAAGTAGTTCATCTCCTAACAAAGAATCTAAATTAGGATAATTATATTATTAGAAAATGTCTGATTACCTTATTTAATATTGATAATAAATCAAATGAATTCTATTCCAATAACATTGATCCTCCTAACAGATATTTCGTAAATTTATTTATAAAATTCTAGCCTTCGAATTCTTAGAAATTTAAAATTTGAATAGTTTTCAGAGCTGATAGAAAATTTAAAAGAAAGAAGAGAATGGTTTGAATCTCTAAAAATAGGCGATCTAGTAGATGCAGTAAAAATTGAAGAAAACTATAGAAAGTAGTGTTGGAGTCATGCAAGAGTTACAGATAAAACAGAAGCTAGAGTAAAGCTATCATTCCTATGTGATTCTAACAAATATGATAGGTAGAAATTTTGAACAATTTTCATAGTCAAACTAGTGGTTTTACAATAACATTTTTTATTCTAAAAATTTAGATCTGTTGAATGGGCAAGTTATGAATTAAGATAATATAAAACTAGGTGTTTTGATTTTGAGTGGAGATAATCTCTCAAACCTGACATGGTAATAGATGTTTGTGATACTGCTTGTGTATGGTATTCATCTACCATTTTAGATACTAGGAGTGTAGTCATAGAAGGAATATAAGAACCTATTAAAGAATTATATATTGGTAAAAGTTACTTATATTTATTTAAATTTTACTTAAAAAAATTGTATTTCAATAGGTTATAGAGTGTATTGTGATGATGGAGATATTAAAGATAGCTAGGGAAGAAATTTTAATGGATGGACTAGCAAATATGATGAATGGATTCCGGCTCACAGTCCTAGACTTCAATAGTAAATTAATTTTTATTTCACTAATAATTTTCCTTAAAAATATTGTAACTCTAAAATTTTTTAATTGAAAATTAAAAGAGAGAAAAAAATGGCAAAAAAATTATTTAAGTAAGCTAGCTAAAGCAATAGTGAAAAGATAATAGATGATAGCAATGATATTATTTTTGATTATGAGTATAACAGTTAGTTTAAAAATATTAAAGCAATACATAGAGTTTAGAGCATTTTTCAAAATTTTAATATAAACTCAAGTTTTATTTAATTCATAAATGATTTTGGGGAAGGCTTTAAGAAAATTCTAGACATTATTTTAGCTTCTAATTAGGCTGCTATAGCAAATAAGAATACTAATTAGAGTTCTGAATAAATTATTTCTTTTTAAGCCTTGTGCGATTATATCTAGATTATTTATTATGTTTCACCATTTTTACTAAAGTAATTTTGCATGGAATATATCCCATAGCTAAATGATGCTGTAAGAGAATGTATTATGAATATTACAGAAAATAATATTAGATAGTTCAAAAGAGAATAAATATCTGAGATGATTAAAAATTATGGAATCATTTTAATGAGGTATTTTTCTATTGGATAAAAAATAGAAATCTTGGAAGAGCTCGAATACAAAATAGCTAAAATGTGTTTTGAGTCTTCATTTGTTAAATAAAAAACTATAGGTATGGAGCTATTAACTTAAATAGTTTTGAAGCTTTAGAAAAATTCAAAGAAATCTTTTTAACTAAATGAAATTGTAAATATATTAAAAGCTTAAGCTTAAACCTTCATCTTAATAAAATAATTTTAAAAAATAGAAATAAGAAATAGAAAGAAACAAATACATAGATTAACTTTTTAATGAAGACACTCACATATAATTGCTTCAAAAGTGTACAGATCTATTCATATTTTTGATTGAATAAAATTTGTTTAATGAGGTTAATATGAAGAAACTATGGTCAGTTATCTAAAAATCTCATGATGATACTAGAATATGCTACTATAATCTCTTGAAATAAGTCACTAAAAGTTTCAAAGCATGTCACATTCAAGCTTTATATGAAGAGTAAATATAAAATTAGAAATCACAGAAAAAATTTAAACATTTTATTTAATTTATTCAAGGATTAATTTAAAAGAAGAAAATAAATATAAAAATTATGAAATAGACATCTTATTTGAAATTTGTTTCCAAGAAAAGTGTTCATTTTTAGAAAAATATCGCTTATAAAATTAAATATTTATTGTGATTTGGGACTACATCAATAGCTTTAATGAGGATATAAACAATACTTTAGGTAAAAATTTATATTAGCAAATAATGTTTAACTACTTTTTATAGATTTAGAAAAATCAAAAATGAAATAAGTTGTTGACAAATTTTGCTTGCTCATAAACTAAAAAAAGAGAGAGAAATAAGTTTAAGAATTAAGAGATCAACTTATTTAAAATATTAAAGAAGGTAGAAATACATACTTTTCTCTTGAAATTTTAGAATCAGTGATGTCTTAGTTAAATGGATATTTGGAAACTCAAATAAAAGATTACGAAAACTTAAATAAAGCATACTCAACATTAAATTCATAAAATATTTAAAATAATGAAGAGTCTTAGCCATAGTAGCCTCAGATAATCCAATTTGTTTAACAATCTTAACAGGCCAATGATTAAAGTTCTAATTCAAATTAATAAACAGAAACTAATATTATTCAACACCAAAACCTTGTTTAGATCACTGATTTATGTATGGAATTAGAAAATGAAATAAATTAAGAGGATAATGACATTTGGTAAAGATTCCCTAATTTAAGACTACCAAATTAATAATTAAACTAGTAAACTTAATAATTTGAAGCTCCTCTTTCTCCATCTCTCTAAAGATAAGTAAAATATTTATAAATTTATATTTTTTTAGAATTTTTATTAAAATATTTTAAAGAGGAGAGAAAATAGAGAAGCCTTACTACTCTAATTGAAGGAAAAAGAAAGAAGTGAATTAAGAGTTTAGCTTAGCAAAAAATTAATTTAGAAGAAGGAAGATGAAAGGAAAGAAAAATGTTTAGAGATCAAAAAAATTGTTATTAATAACCTGAAGATATTGAAAGGGAAGTATAATTAACAGGAATTGGAAAACTCTCCATAGCTTACAAAATCTTACATTTGTTAGATAGAGAAACGCATTAACTTTTTAAGCTTCATAAATGATGATTGCCAAATTCAAATTTTAGACTATGAATTGATATCTTTGTTGTTAAAAGAACTGATAGAAAATTAATTAGTTAGAGCAGAAAGTGAGTTTTTCTATAGATGGCTCAAAAAGAGCAATAAAATGAACAGGGGTGTTATTCCATATATAAGATAATTCTTTTTAGATAAGCTAATTAAAGATGATCACTTTATTTCTACACTTTCTTTGGAAGGCTTTGATTGTTTTAAATCTCTTTTTATTGAGATTAATCTCTCAATTGGGAATATTACTACTATTAGTGATCAGTAATAGTTAAAAAGTATGTCTTCTAATCAATTTTATGAAAATTAAAACACCTATGAAGATTTTGATCTTATTTTTGGAGAATATAGAGTTGATTTTCTCTATTAACTTAATAAAAATCCAGAAAAACTTGAAGGATTACTTTTCTTGTGGAAAATAACTTTTATAGCTCAGAATGAACAAGTTTTTGATGCTGGAGCTAAATTTTTAGTAAACCTTTACCTAAGAACTACTGAGAATTTAGAAGATTAAGTTTAAGAAATTCGTAATTAATTTTTTAAAGTCTGCTTTAAAAATATTGTTGAGAAGAAATATTTAGTTAGAACAATTTAATTGATCCACTATTTTTTAGATTTCTCAGAATTGGTAATTTTTCACTCTAAAATAATTATTATTAACTTTATATTTTAATATAATAGAAAGGAATAGGAAGCTTGATACCCCACTCATCTGAATCTTTTACTGAGAAGAATACTTTACTTATTAAGAATCAATTAACTGAGTCAGAAAATATATTAAAGATATAAAGTTAATTCTAATTACCTTGCTCATTTAAAACAACTTTGCACCAATTGAGAGTAAACCTGTCTTAAATATTTAAAATTAATGTTGATGAAATTCTACTTCTAGTACCTGGTAAAAATTAATCTTATGGTACAAACATCCCTCTAAAAGATTTTCTGAACGGATATACATTACAGGGTTTAGAATTCTCTCAAACTCAAACAATTATCGTCTAAAAGTAATAAAAAAAATATAGCCATCCTATTAAGTTAATCAGAAATGATGAAACTCTCACAAAGAAAGCATAAGAACTTTTCAAAGAATGGTTTAAAGCTTATAGTGAGAATGGTAGGATGTCTATGCAGAACTGTGCCCATTTTATTGAATCATGCACCAAAGATGTATGTAAAGTAGATGACTATAGAGTAATTGATGTCTTCAAGTTTTGGGATAGCGATAAAGATGGATATCTCAGTGAACATGACTTTTTGGAATTTTATAGAAAAGGATCGAAAGACAAAAGAGAAACAGTTATGAGAAATATTCAAGCTCACTACTACTCAGATGATTTAGCAAGATTATATGTAAATAAAGTATTTATTATCCACATTAGTTTAATTAATATTATGATTACTTTATTCTAGGAAATTAATACAACAATTTCTAAAGAAGAAGTTTAGGAGCTCCCAAGATATTTATTGAGCTAAAATGAAGTAAAAATTTTTTCCTCACAAATTTGTTATTAAATTAAACTTTTTTAAAGTAATTTTAAAGAGAAATCTTTTAATTGTATGATTTGAAGGATGACACTTAAATTAATACTTAAAAGATGAGGTTTTTGATTGAAAAACTATTTAGTAGATTGCCAACATGTGGTTACATATAATCTATAATTTAAAATACAGAAAAAGTTTCTGAAATATTTGAGAAAGCATCAAATTATGAGTTCTTTTATATCCTTGAGTGCATTGAAAATAAATTTTTTGAAAATTCTTTAGAAAAAGAAAAAGGATCAATCGAAATTGAAGAAATAATGAACAAGTTTTAATGTTTTTAAAATCAATCTAGTTCTTAATTAACTGGTAATAATTAATAGAGTAAGGCTCTTGAAACATAAAATTCAAACAACTAACAGTAATAAATCTAAAGTGAATAATAAACTAATCAAAAAGTCCATCAAATGAGTAATGAAAATAAAGAAATCAATTTAGTTTTTGAAAATTTTGATAAAATCTAATAAATTATTTAACAAAATAATACTGAAAAGAATTCAACTAATGAATTTATGGTTAATTTCTTTAGTAAAGGAATATTTGAAAAACTACTATCAAGGTTCTAAATATTAATCTAAAATTGGAATTATACTCAATTAAATTTATAAAATAATAATAATAATATTCAATAAAATTTGTAGGAAGAATTGAGCTTGAATTAAATCAAAATAAAACTATTCTAAAGATTCTTTAAGATTTTTAGCAAATTTTTATCTGCTAACCTAATTTAAGAGTATCCTTATATATTTTACTTAAAGCAATATTTAAGTACAATATTTATCACATTAGAAGAGATTGATGAGGACTTAAGCAATAGATAAAATCCTCAAACAGATATGATAGAAGAAATAGAAAATATTGAATAAGAAAATCATAAAGAATAATTCATTGGTCCTTTAATACCAAAGAATTAAAAAATAAAGTAAGTAAGTTTGCAAGAGCCTTAAATAGATAAACTTTAAGAAATATTCATATAATTTATTTAATACAATACAAACATACATGACTAATTTTTAAAGTTTTAAAATATCAATATAACTGAAACATTAATTAATACTATCCTTTCAACTCTAAGGTAAGTTAATAAATTTACAAATACCTATAGAACTTTTGTAATAGATTCTCTCTTTACTCTCTTGCTTCTTCTTTATAAAAATTAAGAATTATTTGTTTAACAATTTTTCTCTTATCCTGAATCGATTCTACTTATGAAAGAAGGTCTATTCTACTCAAAAAATAAACTCATTAGATAAATTTTCTCATTTTTTATATTTTTGGTGTTAAGATAACTAAATGTAAGTTTTTATTTTTTCAATAAATATTTTTCAACTTTTTTTCATAATTTAATTAGGAGAAAAAGCATTTAATAAAAACTCTAATTTCCTTAATTCCTTAAAACAATTCTTCAGATCAAATGGCTGAGACATGCACATAGTTTTTTAGTTTGCTATGCCTTATTTTTAATAAATATTAAGAAAAAATAAGTAGTGATGGATTTGACTTTGATACTGCTTTTGGGTAGGTTTTTGAAACACTTAAAAATATTTAATCCAAAGAAAACTTGCTTGGTACATCAAAAGATAACTTTTTATCAGGTTATATGTAGCTTACTGATGTAATTCTTAAAAATTCTGCAAATATATCAAAAAACACAGAAAAAGAATATTTGAAATACTTAATCAATCATTGTTTATTTGATTCAGTTATGACTATTGATAATTAAATAGATGATTTATAAACTTCTACTCAATCTAATATTTAGCAAATATTCACATAAATTTAAAATATCAAATGTCTACATACAGAATCAAGGGTTTAGTGCTTTAAATAAATTTTATCCCTTTGTAAACAATATACAGAAGATTTCCCAAGCTTTGTTTTAGAAAGCATAGCCTAGATAGTTTAAAAAGTGAAAAGAACTTAGAAACAAAAGCTCGTTAATTATGATAATAATATTAAAGGTAGTTTAGGGTATGTAGGTCTTAAAAATTTAGGAGCCACTTGCTACATAAATTCAATGATATAATAAATATTTACTTGTAATCCTTTAGTTTACTCAATACTTGCTGCTGATGATTAATAAGGATAAAATTTTGTATCTAACTCACAAGGAACTTAGCATGATGATAACATACTTCATTAAATACAAAAATTATTTGCTTTTTTACATTTAAGTGTCAGGTAAATAAATAAAAATAATAAAAAATTTTTTTAATTAATATTTTAAAATTATAGAAAGGACTTTAACACAGATGGGTTTTGTTTTAGTTTAAAGGGCTATGACGGAGAAAGAACTTAAACAAACTTATAGTAAGATACTTAAGAGTTCTTAAATTTATTAGTTGAAAGAATTCATAGTTCTTTAGAGAATACTGCTTTTAGAGGTATTTTTGATACATTTTATGGTGTAACTACAGTTACAGAGAGAACTTGCAAGAAGTGTTTAAGAAAGACATAAACAGAACAGCCTTTTTATATGATTCCTATAAAGATAACTGGAGAAAAAACTTTGCAAGGTAGTCTTGAAAAGACTTTCAGATCTGAGAGCATATAAGATTATAGATGTGATGAATGCAAATAAGTATCTGAAGCTCAATCATAGGAATATATAAAAAATCTTCCTAATACATTAATTTTAAATTTGTTTAGAATATCTCATAATTTTGAAAATGGGTTAAATTAGAAAGACAATTCAAAAATAACTTTTGAACAAAATCTTAATATGCATTAGTTTATGTATAACTCAACAGATTAAGTAAAATTTCATTTTTCAAAATATTAGTCAATTTAATAAATATTCTTAAGATGGAAATAGAAAATATGGATACAGAAGACTATGAATATACTTTAAAAGGTATTGTTATTCATAATGGAACTGCTAATTTTGGTCATTACTTTTCATACATAAAAATTTCTGTAAAAATTAGTTTGCATTTTTTTAATTGAAAACATTTTTGAACATTATTTAAAGGAAAACAAATGGCTAGAATTTAATGACTCTGTAATCTCTGAATATAATCCTAAAGACATTCCAAATGATTGCTTTGGAGTTGATTCTTAAGAATAAAAAATCCCTAAACCTTACTTCGAATTCTAAAAGAGTGCCTATTTACTTTTCTATGAAAAAGTAAAAAAAAATCATCTAGAATTTAAGATTAAAAATTAAAGAGAAGAGGAAGAAATCATAACAAAGTTAGGATTAAAAAATCCTACAACATTTTCTAACTGGAGATATAAGCACAAGTAAGAAGATGTTGAATATCACTCCAATGATAATTAGAAAGAAAAATAATCATACACTCTAAGAGCAGATTATTATGATGTTAATTAATATATAAGTGAAACTTAAAAGAATTAAGCTGCTCTTGATAATTATTAATTTATATGCGAAAAGCTTTTGCTTTAAAATTAATTCTTATCATTTATCAATGAAATTATCTTACAAGTACCCATTCCCTCTTTTTATCAAAATTTATTATAGAATAAGCCTCTTAAGTCCTACATGCCAATTGATCTTTAAAAATTACCTGAAGATATTTTGCTTGAATTGAAGAATTTTAATGAAAAATACAACTATTCTAAAATATTTTAATTAATTGCTTACATATACTTTAATTTTATCCCTTAAATGCAAGAAAGCTAAGTAACATTTTCTATAAAATTATTTATAATGAAATTATTTTTTTAATTTAGGTCACTGATAGTTGGTTTGAGTTGTTTTATAGATTTAGTTCTTTGTGTCCTGAGACTGCACTTGACATTTTTTAAAAAAATATTGCAGAAAAAATGGATTTTTTTTGGTAGGATATATTGCAAAATACTAACCCTAAGTAAAGATCTACTCATAAATAAATTGTTATCCATTTACTTATTGTTATTACTAAGAGTTTCAATATCAATGTCTTCTAGCACTAGCAAATTTAAGTAAATAACTTGGTTTTTGAATTCAAAATAAATTAAATAATTTTTAAATTAAGACATAGCCAGACAATCAAAATCCTTCTGATATTGTTGTCTAATTTTTGATAAATTTATTCTAAGGACTTCATACCTAAATAGCAAATAGTTTTTATAGATGTGAACAATATTTTGATGTAATTTTTTAAATAATTATTTAAAAAGATAATATTTATTCAATGAAAAAAGCTTTTAAGAGACTTAGCCGATTCAGATATCTTATCAGCAGCGTTCATGATTAAGTTTGATATGATTGAAAAGCTTTTGGATTTTTATTTAGCTGAAGATTCTTAAATTATTAATAAATACTTTAAAGTAAAAAAAGCAAATCATATCACTGGAAATACAGCTCATACATAGTTTAACCCATTACTTACTACTGTTTACAATCTTTTATGCAAAAAAAAATTGATCTCACTTTAAGTAAATTATAATTAAATAATAAAATTTTATTAATATTAAATTAAAAAAGATTTAAAAAGATCCAACATAGTTTAGTAAAGATCTTGTTAGTGATTCAAAAGACTTTGAAAAAATGATAAATGAAGAAAATTTATACAAAAGAGCTTTGAAAATGAAAAGCGATCCCAATATAATAGGTAGAATCATATCTCATATGAGCTACAAGAATTATTAATACTCATACTTTATAGCTTAATTCATAATCAAAGGAATTAATGAAGTAAATAAATTCATTTTAAAAAAAATATTTATTTGTAACTTGATAATAAATAGAAATTTATATCAGATGATATCTATTATTATTTAGAAATAATGAGCAATTTCATCACAATATTGGATGAATACAAAGTATACAGATTAGAGTGGATATTAGGCATACCACAATTGAAAAAGAATTTAATTTATTCAGATTTCTCTTTACAATAATTTTTAGATTAAAATTATTATTAATATATATCAACAATAAATCCTGATGGTAATTAAAATGAATAAACAAAAGGATTTTTGTCAAGAATTTTAGATTGTAATATCGGTTATGCTAGTGAAAGAGAACATCATATTGTCAACAAAGTATCATAATTATTTAAAATAATGACTTTATGATTTTTTATATTAATTTAATAAAAGCTTCTTTAACTGGTTGACATAAACGATTAGATATTTAACTATATCCTTACTATCTAACCTTATAATTATGAATTAGGATACTTTATTGAATTTATTGGTCCTTACATAAAAAAAAATTAACAAAATTAAAAACTTGACCTGAAAAGTACTGCAGTTCTCTCATAAATTGAATTGACATATCAATCTATTTTGTAAAAGATTTAGCATGAAGAGGAATAATTCTAAAAAATATACAATGATTTGCAATTTTTTAATAAATAATATTAAAGTAATAATTTGAATTAGAAATAGATACAAATAGAAAGATAGAGGATTTTTGAGACATATATCTATGGTTCAACTATTTCTACTAAATAAATTTAAATTTTGGAAAATATCTCAAACTATTCTGATATTATTTGTTATACAAATGAATATGATGTTTACTATTGTTAGAATAAAATATCAGCTGAAGGTAAAAATATAATTTTTCCTGAAGAAATTAATAAAGATGACAGGATAGAAATAAATAAAATTAATCTAGATTCAAATATATTTTTACTTTTTAATGAAAAAATAAAACAACATTACCTTCTTGTTGAAGAAAGATAGATAGAAACTTAAAACTAAAATATAATTGAAGAAGAAGAAGCTAAATAGGAAACAGAATCTGCAAATAATAGTGTTAGAGCTAAATTCTCTAGTCTATCTTCATTAGAAAGTTCAAAGATTCAGGAAAAGATTGTTGGATCATAAGAATAAAATTAAAATCCAGAAAGTAACTTAGATAATACAAATCAAATTTAAGGAGCTAATTAAAAAATGGAGGAAGAAGGTAATAAATTTTATATTATCATAATTATTCAATTCAAATTATATTTATCTATTGGTAAAAAAATATACCATCTTTTCTAATAAATAAATAATTTACTTTTGAATTCAGTTAAAAGTTTTTAATTATTTTATTTGGAAACTAAAAAAATTTATTCTGAATTTAAGCTAATAATGATTAAATTAATACATTAAATATTTTTATTATTATCAAATTATTAGGGTCAAAAATACCAATCTAAAATTTTGAGTCATAAACATCTTTAACTGATACAGAAATAAACTAATCTACTAATTAGTTGGAATTAGTTTCTAAGGACATCACTAACAAAGAATCATATGAATTTGAATAAAAAAGTAAGATTTTGGCAAATATTAGTGGTTTAAATAGAGACAAAATGGTTAGAGAAGTTATTCTTGAAAACAAAAGTAAAATTACAACATACAAAGTCATTCTTTAAATATAGCCAAAAAATTAGTTCTCTAATATATTATCACTATCTAACTTTAAATACCCTAGTATGGTTGAAAGAATCATTCTCCCTAGTACATCAGTTAATCTATTAATATTAACAAAGAGTATTCCCTGCCATTCATGGGGAGATTATGATTTAAACTTTAAAGTAGAAATTTTAAGCTAAATAGAACTACCTCAAAATGTAGAGAGTAATCATAATTATTAATAGATTATTGGATGTAGTCCTTTTCCACCAAACTGCTAATTTAATTTACTTAGTGATGCTGATAAGGCTAAATCTTAGTTAGATTCTCAAGTTGTTCCTTTTACCCCAATAGATTTATATCAAGATAATTTCATTATTTGTAAATATTGTACTCTAAAGAACAGTTCAACCTACACCATTTGTGAAGCTTGTTATAATCCTCTTTAAGAAAACCCTTCTCCTCCTTCTGCATGAGAGCATTAGAATAGAATTAAAATTACTAAGTAGATTTAAGTTATTATACATGAGTGATATAGAAGACTATGAGTTCAAATTTATATTAAAAATACAATTAAATATAAGCAATAGCATAAATATAGTTTTTAATTTATAAATATTTTGTTGATTTATGTAGAAATTTTTACTTTTTAAAATTTTGTTAAATACATTCATTAGACTTCTTAAATTAAATCAATTTTTATGAATATGAACAGAAAAAAAGCTCACTAAATTTTGTTAGATTAGTTTGATATTTATTGCATTTCTTTTAATCTATTTTGTAAGCTATTAAATTGGTTATCAATTTGCTACTTTATAGAATCAAAGTTATTTTCAAGCTATCTTTAAATAATGTAAAATCTTTTTATGCATTTATGAGAGGTTTATTTATATTTAGGGTATTTTGCATTACAAACATTGCAAACAATAGGTCTTTAATCACAATCAGATGCTACGTGATTCTTTAATTAGCTATAGTGAAGATTAATACGACAATGCTTACAGTTTTTCATATTATCTTCACACTAATGTAAGTGATCTTCATATTTTATTAATGGAATTTCCTCTATGCAAGCTTGACATGTTATTTTACTGCTACTCATTAGTCTATAAAAATTAGTAATATTTACATGATCGTTAGTTTTCTTCAAAAGTACTAAGCAAAGAGGACATTTAGTATTACAATCTTCACAAAAATACATATCATCTCTTTTACACTTGAAACATTTGATACCGAAATACATATTCTTATGGCATTTATAGCAACTAAAGCAATTTAATATTGTCTAACCAGGGAGATTCTAGCGAATTTTATAAAGAAATTTTAACTTTTTCTTAATTTTTAATCTAAAATATTTTGATGAATGAATATATTTTTTATCTTAGTTAATTTTTTCTTCTAATAGTTATCTATTATTAAGGTAGATATTTTAACTTGGCTAGACAATTTTTTTTTTAAGATAAGATTATTTCATATTCTTTCTTTATGTTTTTGGAGCAATACTTAACTTCTTTTCTGAAGGATTTACTATTTCTATTTCTTCATTTTCAATAAACTCATCTTCATTAAAAGTATTATTTTCAATATTATAAACGAATCTCAATTTTTTCTAGTTTTAAACTGGATTCTTCAATTTATCTTCGTCATTCTAAACATCTAAAATAGCTTATTCACTATCTTCTATTAGAAAAAAAAATTTAACTAATACATTTAAAAGTTCAACTAATATACCTTTAATTTCTGAAATAGGATTCATTTATTCTTTCCTCTATTGATTATTTTACTAAGTTTATTATTGAACCACTTATGGCTTATTAGCAGAAATTATATTTTGATTTTATTCATTAAAATCAATTCTTTAGGCATTAGAAAAAAACTGCTTGAAGTAATCATTATGAGTAATAAATTCGTAAGATAGAGCGTCTTCAAAAAAGTAATCTAAAAGAATACCACCACAGGCTTCTAATTAGTCAAGTTCAATAGCTTAAAATCTATCAGTATAAATATTTCCTAATTGCTGTGCTAAATTTTTCTACAACTCTGCAATTTCATTAAAATTAGTTTTAATAGTTACTTATCTATTTAAAAAAATAGCTTTAAGTATAATATTTCCTAACTTATAAGATTAGCCATCAAGTTTATCAAAAAATACTCTAAATTCTTGCATTTTTTTAATCTTTAATATACTTTTTATCCCAACTTTTGAATTTAATAATAAACTTAATTAGTTTTTGATCAAATTAATTAACCAAAATCTTTCTTTTGATGATAATTAAATATTTTCTATCAGTCAAATTATTCTTTAATTTTTTAAATGGCAAATTTATAATAATTTTAAAACACTTCTATTTTCTTTCAAAAAAATATTTTTTCTTGAAAACGTAATACGTAATATTTTCCTTTTGAGTTTTATCATTTATTTAGAAAAACCAGAAACCAGAATCATAATAAATTTTTTCTGATATTATTTCTAATTTATATCATCAGATTTGTTCTTGAATTTAAGAAGATTCCTAAAAAATAGATTAACTAGCCAAAATGTTTTTAAGTTTTGTGAAATTTTTTAAATAAAAAATCATTAATATTTCTTTATCGTTTGATAACATTTTGAGGAGGTACAGTTGGATCATTCATTAAAAATAAAATTATTTGGTAAAAAAATCTATTAAAATCCCATTTATCTCTAAACCAATCTAATATAGTTTAACCCTCCTCAAAATTTTAAAGAAAAACTAACATTTGTATTGTAAAAATTCTATGATTGTTAAGAAAATAAAGTTTTCAAATATTACTGAATGAACTTCGCTGTTTATTTCATTGAGATAATATAAATATGGAAAAAATGTTTAAAATGTTACTATGAAAAGAAATATTTTTACAATTAATTTTCTTAAAATTATTTGAATAAAATTTATAAAGCTCAAATTATCTTAAATTATATATAGTATTAATTAAAATATAATGTTTTTAATTTTATTAAATTTGTCAATTTTAAGTAGGATAATATATTTCTTCACAAATATTGCATGTATTGTCAATGCTTGCATCTATTTTGGCATAGCCTTAATAACCCCAATTTACTCCTTCAGAATTCTTAATTGTAAATGTTTTTCCATCATATGCAGTGACTAGGACATATTAAAACTTTTCGTTTTAGCTCTTTTTCAAAGGACAGTAATTAGTAGAAATTATATTTTTATCAATATCATATGAAACAAAATCTTCTAAGTTAGAGTAATTTATTTTTACTGCAACTGGTTGTTAGAAGATTAATTATTTTAAGTTATCACATCCTGATTCTACTGAATAGCCAGTAATGTTAAAAACAGATTAAGATTTTTTATCTATTGGGCAAATTTGTTTTTAAGCAACATAGTATATCAATGAATAGTCAACAATTCCATACTCTTAAGCAAACTAATATGCATCATTCAAGCTTCCTCCATAACAATTATCTTATTTAGGAGTGCAATCTAAGACCTGTTATTCAGATAAGTTGTCTTATGAATAGTTTTATGAGTACTTTTCCAAAGTTTTTAAATATTCTGACCTTGATCTAAGAAGTAAATCTTAGTGAGGGGTACTAGATAAGCTTGAAATTTCTTTGATTCCCATTAAACCCTCAATAGATGCTACAGAAGCAAAGGCCCATGAAACATTAGGACAAAGAGATGGTTAAGAATCTTTTACTGCCGTAATAACACCAAATTAATTCCAATCTACTGATTTAGCTTCATTAGGTGTGATCAAGGAGTAAATTATCAAAAATATTCCAACAAATAAAAGAGAAATACCAAACCAATAGAAGCTATTCATCATTCTTACAATATATAATAAATTTTGAAATTGCCTTTATTTTCAAAATATATTAATTAAAATAAATGGATTTTTATTAAACCCAATAAGTAATAAAAGAAAATTAGGGGTTAGAATACAGTCTAATATTCTTATTTCCTTATTTCCTATTTTCAAAGATTAAGTTCTTCTATGTTCATAATTATGATTTATAAGAGTTTAATTTAAATATCTTAAATTAATAATACTAAATAACTAAATATGAACAGAAAGTTACATAATTTTTTTATTCTTAATTAATTTTATTAAAATGAATTTAATTGTAATTTACAAACTAATTTTGAATTTTAATATCTTTTTAAAAAGATTATGAATGATATCTAATTATTTTTGAAGATAAGAATATCTGAGTGATAGGATTTAACTAAATATCTTTGAAGGAATAATACTGAATAACTTACTATTTGAATAATTCCTTATATTTAAACAAAATAACAAATAAAATCTTAAATAAATTAATTGTTTAAAAGATTGTATTTAGATGTAAAAGTTTTAAAAAAATTATTAAGGAAAATTAAGAGTTTTAAATGTAATATTAAACTCTTAATTCTTAAATAATTTATAATAATACTTCATTATGTAAGAACACACTATTTGTTTATTGTTTTTAAAATAAACCAATACTAAATATAAAAATTAAACATACTCTTTATTCAATAGCTATGAACTTATTAGAAAAATATAACATATAAATATAATTATTTAAAAGTTATTTCTTAATAATGTATTGGTGAGAAAAATAAAATAAGGTTTTAAGAAATCTATTTCTAAATTTCTTTTAAAATATTCTAATTAAATAACTAATATCATCTAATAAAATAAACGAATCATATTTAAAATAATATTGATATCTAAAAATACAAATTTTAGTTCGTTTTGAAATTATGATTGATATTTGTTCAAAGCTTTTTAATAAATATTTGTCATCCTTAAATTTTAATTTGTTTTTAAAAAGTTTATTTATTCTTCTATTCAACAGTATTGGATTTTAATTAAACTAAAAATTATTACAAAAATACAAAGATTTAGTAATTAAAATGAGATTCTCCAGAGGATATAAAACTTCTACAAAATTAATAAACATTTTTGCTTTATTTTTCAATGCAATATGTAATTTCTTCATTTCTAAAATAATTTTAAAAAAAGACTTACATAAAATAGGGTTCATTTACTGTTAGAGTAATTGCTAAACACAAATTTTAAGAACTGATACAACTCCATAAAGCTTAAATCTATCTACTAGTAAATCTATTTAATAAATGAAATTTAATGATTTGAAATAAAAATAAAAGCATCTTAAATGTTTATGATATACGGTTGGATGAGCTCAACATTGTAAACCTAATATACCATTTTTTCTCTTTAGAACAGGTAAAAAATATTTTCTATACTTAGAAAATTTAAATTATTTAAATATCATTTAAAACAAAAAGTGCTGATAATTCGGTTTTGAGTTTGTAGTTTGACTATCCATCTTAGACATTAAAGATTGGAGGATAAAACATTCCTAATATCTATTAATAGAATAGTTTATGGCTATTTTTTTTAGCTTAGATTGACTCAAATGGCTCCTAGTTAACGGTTTATTTCTCATAACCTCAAAAATAGAGAGATTACTATAATAAATTTGCTCTAACTTAACTAACTCTTTAAAATTCAGTATAATTAACTCTATCAACGAGCGGAGTAAATTATAAAAAATTATAATTTATTAATGGGGCTAATTTTGCATCAAGTGGATATTAAAATGCATAGAACTTTATGTTTTAAGATTTTAAAGGATATTTATATAGTTTTAAACTGGATTAAGAGTTTGGAAAAGGTTTATTTAGAGAAGATGTTTAATAAAGAATATACCCTATTTATCCAACTATTGATAATTAACCAAATAGTGCAGTCTATTCTAAAACTTTTTAAGGTATATAACTCATAAACGAAAATGCTTAACAAACTAGTGGATAAACTATAAGATAATACTCAACTTTTGAGATTAGAAATATTATTTTAACTGACCCCTTCTTTATAGGATTTTATTTTAGACTGTCTTCATTATCTCAAAATGACAATAGTATACTTTCTATAATTTCTGAGAATTTATAAGATACAGAGTATTTATCTATTGATATGATTTAAAATGCTATAAAAGTAAAGATGATTAATAAATAGTACTAGATATATTCTAATAACCTTTTTGCCAACCAATGGTATTTTATATCATTAACATGGACTAATATACAAACTGATATAACATAAAATATTTAATCTTAAATAATGGTGAGTCTAAGATAATACTATGATTAACCTGCATTTAGATAAGTAATATATCTGGCTTATACATTAAGTATCTAAAAAACTACGTATACAATTTACTTTGGATACCTTCCTTTTCAATTTAGTAAATAGAGTGATAATTTTGGTATGAATGGTTACGTTTCAAAAATAATCATTGCTTAAGGAGGAACTTTGATAAGGAATACGAGTGATTTTAAAAACACATGCTAAACTTAAAAATAATGTGAAGTTTTATTCTTAGGTTCTTAAGGATCTTCTTGCTAAGTCTGCTCAAGTGGATATTTAAATCTGTCAAGCTTAGATTCTAATATTTGTAGCTTAACTGCATGTCCAGATGGTTATTTCTTTTCTAATGAATTTATGCAATGTTAAATCTGCAACGAAGCTTGCTAAACATGTTTTTCTGCAGGGAATGATTCTTGTTCATAATGTTAATCGGGTTATTATAAATATCAATAATCGTGTTTTAAAAAATGTCCTAATGGGTATTATGTCAGTGATTAACTAAATCTTAAATGTGAAAGTAAATCAAATATTTACAAAAAAATAAATTAAAATAAACAATTTTTCATTTCAAGAATGCAATTCATCTTGCTTAAGTTGTTCAGGACCATCATTTAATGAATGTCTTTCTTGTAAATAAGGTTTTTATTTGAGTAACAAATAATGTTAAAGTAAAATTATTTTTTAGATAAATAATATTAACTATATGATAAATTTATTAAAGCTTGCAATTAGGTATGCACATCATGTACAGATTTATCAACTTGCTAATCATGCATAAGTGGATATTACTTAGACTCCAATTATTCTTGCATCAGTTCTTGTCCTAATGGATAGTTTCCAAACTCTTAAAATTAATGCTAAAGTAATAATTTTAAATTTCAAATATTTTGCTCATAATTAAAAAAATAGATTGTGCTTTAAATAATTGCACTCTTTGCTCTTCTCTTACTACTTGCACATAATGCAGTGATAAATTCTATCTAATTAAAGATTAATGTTAAAGTAAGATTAAATTTAAACCATAAAAATTCTAATTTCTTAACTCTTTTTAAAAGGTTGCGATTCATCTTGTACTAAATGCTTTGGACCATCCAATTAGGAATGCTTTGCATGCAGCTAAAATAGATATTTATTTAATTCTGCTTGCTTATCTCTATCTGATTGCAAAAATAAGGCAGGTTATTTTCCAAACTTTTTAACTAGCACTTGTTAAGGTAATTGCAATTTAATTTATTTAGAATAGTTCTAAAATTTTTTGATTGATATATAGCATGCTCAGGAAAGTGCTAAAATTGTACTTCTGCTGATGCATGCACTTCATGTATAAGCGGTTATTATTTTAAAGATGAGAATTGCTTTCCATGTCCTCCTTAATGTTAGTCTTGTACAAGTAGCACATTTTGCACATCTTGCTACAATAATTACTTTCTAGATAAATAAAATAACTGCTCTCTGGTTTGTCCTGATGGAACATATGGAGATACAGATAAAATTTGCTAATGTAAAATAATTAATATATTTATATCCTAAAAATATATTTATATAAAAGCTTGTGCTAATGGTTGTTTAAAATGTTATGGGCCTACATTACTTGAATGCAATTCTTGTGCATAAGGATTTTTCTTTTAAGCTCATGGAATAACTAATAATTAAAATACAAGTGATAAAGGTGTATGTATTGAATGTAGCTAGTTTTGTTTGACTTGCACAAGCAGGAATTTTTGTACAACATGCAAACAGTTAAGATTCATGAAAGTTTTACCAGATCTCAATTAGCAGCTATGTGTTGATGATTGTGGTAGCTTTTATTTATCTGATGAAACAGATTATACATGTAAGAGCTGCTAAGAAGGCTGTTAAACATGCTCCATAACTACTTCTAACTGTTAAACATGCATATAAGGATACTATAATAGTGGAGGTAGAGTTTGTAATAAATGTCTTTCTAAATGTTTGGAGTGCTCTTAAATTGGAATGTGTACTTCTTGCGCTGATGGTTTCTTTTTATAAGATAGCTCTTGTCAGAATACTTGCTCATCTGGGTTTCCAGATAAATCATAAAATTTATGTGTTTAATGTCATCCTACTTGTACAACATGTAGTGGACCATTAGCTACAGATTGTATTGATTGTAAAAGTGGATATTACTTAAATGCAGCTACAAAAATATGTTAAGGTAAGATTATTCAATAAAAATTATCTAATCAATAAACAAATATACATTTTTTATTAGCTTGTGATTCTGGATGTTATTCATGCAATTCAAAAACAAACTGTGATAAGTGCAATTTAAATTATTATCTTTTCTAAAATTACTGTTATGTAGAATGTCCCATAGGTGCATATCCTGCATAGGTCAATAACGTTTTAGTTTGTTTACCTTGTAGTGATCCTGTATGCTAGTAATGTACAAAGGATTAATGTGTTATTTGTAGATCAGGATATTTTATATAATCAGGAGTTTGCTCAGGTATTTTTAATTCTAAAAAATGTTTATTTTAAGATTTACTTACTCTACTTTTAAATAAAAAAGTATGTAATTAATCATGTAAAACGTGTGTAAATACTTCTACAACTTGTACTTCTTGTGATTAAACAAAAGGTTTAGTCCTTTCTAATACTTAATGTGTTATTAAATGTAGTAGTCAGCAGTATATAGATCCTATTAAAAATACATGTTTACCATGCTTTTATAGTTGTAGTAGCTGCTTTGGTCCTAATTCAAACTAGTGCTATACTTGCTAATCTAATGGATTCTTTTTAACTAACCAAACTCAATGCTAAAAATGTGACTAATCATGTCTTTAATGCTCAGGACCTGGCTTTGATAGTTGTATTTAATGTGCTGCAGGGTATTACAAATTAGGTGATTCTGTATGTGTATAAAGTTGCCCAGATGGATTTTATTTGAATTCCTAAACTAACTAATGCTAAAGTTGTAACTCTGTATGCTTCAATTGTAATGGACCAAGTAATTCAGATTGTACATCCTGTGCAGCAGGGTATTACTAAAGCATTGTAAAAATTTATTAATTTAAACAAATAATCTATTAATTATTCTTTTTTTTTTAAGTCTAATTAAAATGGAATTATTTGCTCTTAATGCAATCCAAAGTGTTTGACTTGTGATGGTCCATTTAGTTCTAATTGCATATTATGCAATAGTGGGTATGTAAAGTATAACTCCTAGTGCTAAACATTTTGCCCTCAAGGACTCAGAAGTATTAAAGGTGTTTGTGTTTAATGCCCCTCTTAATGTGGATTATGTGTAAATCAAAGCTTAAATAGCAGCATAAAGATTTGTACTTAATGTTTGCAAAATTATACACTCAACTAATAAGATAATACTTGTGTTGAAACTTGTCCAGCGGGAACATTTTAACTTTTCATTTCTAACAATTAGCAAGCAGCGGATTTATCTAGCTACTATTGTTAACCTTGTGATGAAGGATGTGTTAGCTGCTCATAATCTAGTTCAAATTGCTCTTAATGTAAAGAAGGATATATTTTTCACGAAACTGTAAATTAATGTGTTAAAGGCTAGTTATGCTTAAATGGTTTTATTCTATTCATAGATTCAGAAACAAAAAAATCATACTGCAAAGTAAAAAATACCATCAAATTATTTTTTAAAAATATTTATTCTTTTTGGTATTAATAAGGTATGTAAAACTAATTGTGTTTCTTGCATAAAGCAACAGTTCTATTACTAAGATAATTGCTATGATTCATGTCCTTTAGGAACTGTTTAGGTTTCTTAGTCTAACATATGTGTATTAAATCTCCTTCCTTAATTAACAATATTGACTAAACCTTCAGACGTTACTTTTAAGGAAGATGTTACTATCCTAACACAAATTTAATCATCAATTTAAATAACTTCAATGACATGGTCTTTAATCAGCCCTTCCCCTAAATCTGAATTAGGGTCTAAATTCTTAAAAGATTTGATTTTAAATAATATTACTAACTTATATATTCCTATCTAAAATCTATCTCCTTTATAATTATACTAAATATCATTTACAATAGCGAATTCTAAAGGATCTTCTACTCAAACTATAAGTTTGAGTACTTAGCTAATGTTAACTCCAGGTACTGTAAATTGCTAGCCTTCTTCTAATATATTTAGTGGAACAACTCAAATATAGTTGACCCTACTCAATTTTATTCACCCCTCACCACTTTTATATGACTACATACTCACTCCTATATAAAACACCCATTCATTTTGTAAATATTTTCCTTTTGATTTTAAATTAATATCATAAAAACAGAAATTAAAAAATTAAATCAATAAAAAAAGTGAAAATCAAAAATCTGAAAATAAAAACAATTAAAAATAAATTTATGATTTATCTAAAAAAAAAACTAAAAAATTAAAATATTTTTAATCTATTTTATAGAGAGAATAAATAACATAACTAGTTATTCATAAGACTTGGTTTCGGTTGACAATTTATTTGTGATCTTTCTTACATCAAGTTCAAAATAGCTAAATTTAACAACTTACTAAGTAAGATAATAGCAAGAATTAAATGTGGTTGTGAATGTTTTTAATTAGTATGTGTAATATTAAACAAGTTCAAAAGTATCATTTTTAAATGGAGCTGTATTTACCTATAATACAACTGATATTAATTAAGATCTTGGTAAATTTGATTCTCTTATAATTTAAATGATTGCAAGTACAAATCAATTAACCTAACTTTCTACTATGATCCAAGATATAAGAATTTTAAAGGAAGTCTTATATAATTACCTTTTTGATGCATATTCATAATCTTAGCAATAGATTTACTTATAAAAATCATTTTTTTAGGTAGTAAATAGCGATATCAGTTGCTCATTAAATTTATGCCTTAATTCTGGAAAATGTGTACCAAACTCAATATTTTGTAGTTGCCCTTCAGGTTTTACAGGCCCTAAATGTTAAATAGATGTAAAAAGAAGTTAACAATTATCAGAATATTTATTAAATGCTCTTACTTTAGTTAATCAAAATATGGCTGCTAATATTAATAATGATGGCCTGGTAAATATTTTAATGGATATTTCATTCTTTAGGGATATGATAGACAAAGCTATTTATCCAGTTTACTTTTAAATTTTATCTAAGTATTTAAATTAAAAAGTAATAACTGTAAATACAAGCTCAGGTAATACATTAAATATGTTAAGTAGTCATACTCTATCATATTGCTTTATCTAAATATTTTAAAATTTAAACTCAATAATTATTAGCTATACCCTCACTTAGCTTCCTGATAAAGCTAATTTCTTATAAATACTTACTACTATAAGAGACTTATCAACACTAACATTAATTTCAAGCTAAAATGAACCATTAAATATCAATTCTCCTTATAATTTATATGCCTCTGTAGGAGTGATAACATCCTCAATGTTTCCATAAATTTTGTAATCATCTGAAAATGTATCAGATTCAGCTACTTAGTCATAGTCTCTTTTAATGAGAAATTTACAAAGCTAAGAGTAGTCATTATCTTAACAAGCAAAATCTTCTCTGGTGAATATAGATGTTGGATTAGAATTTGGTACAGGTATAGATGTGCTAAAATCCTTATTTAACTTCCCAGTAATTGAATTTTAATCTAAACGCCATTTTATTTACTTGCCTTAGTCTATAATAAAATCCTACTCTAATTTAAGAATTATATTAGTTGAAGTATTTGATATTTCTTCTGCTCTTCCATTCTCAAGCTAACAAATATCTCAATAATTCCTTTTAGCAACAGGATTTTTCACTGTTATTCTTTCTCAAAGATAACAAATTTTACCATTTGTTAACAATCCTAATCCAATCACTATTATCATCCCTAAAATGGTTTCTTATCCTTCTTTGCAATATATAGATCCGAAGATTCCCGTCTATAAGTATTTTTATTTCAAAATTTTGATGTTTTCCAAATTATTTTAATATTTTTTTAAAAGTTGTCTTCATTATGATCAAAAAAAAGATATATTTGAAACAAACAGCTGCTTTTTCCAAAGAGAAAACTCCACTCATATATCTTGCTCTTGTTATTCTATAGTATCTTATATAACAGTTTAAATTAACAAGTAGAATATACAAAGCTTGCCTAGCTATAATGACATTTTCATTTCTAATAACTTTACTTTTGTAAAATATTTTTAAGCAAACATTTAAAAATACTAAAACTTAATTTTTTTACTAAAAGGATTCTTATGTAACTGAAAAGCTTAGAATTTATAAAGAAGTCAATAAATTTACTGATCCAAACAATACTTTTGTAGCAGAGTCAGAAAGATTTTAGGAATTAATGATATTGAGAAATTATTATGGCATATATATCATGATAGTGATTACATTAGGTTTAGGACTAGTATTTTTAGGTTATTCAACTTTTAAAAGCCATTATTTGGACCCAAAAATTAATGCTAAAGATCATTCAACAATCTACTTCTTATATTATTTCCCAATTATCAGCTTTTTTGCAGGCCCCACAAATTAGTTTGTCAATAACTACACAAGAGCAGTTACATCACTTACCATTATTGCTTCTCATTTTGCTTTTTCTTCAATTTTTGTTTAAATTCTTCCTTTCGATATGCAATCTTCAACTTAATAGATTTTAACTTCCATCATAACAGTATCTTCAACTTCTGTTTGTATATATTGGACAATAGGTATAATAAAATTTTGAATGCTTTTTATAAATAAAATTTAAAATATAAGGTGTCTATCACATGATTGTTGTTGGTCTTAATAACAATCTAAATGATGATAAAAATACAGAGTCAACATGGAAAGTTGTAGAAGGCTTTAAATACTCTTTTGGTGTGACAATGATAGGGATAGTTTTAGCTGTCCTAGCTTTAATAGCTATATCAATTTTTATTGGGCTATGTGATGAACATTAACTTAATATTTGGTAAGACGTTATTAAAGCAGCATTCTTAATAGATCTGATAGCTGATGCAGCAGTAGTCTTCATACTTATAATAGTTGGTTCTGACAGTACTATAGGAAGCTTTTTTGCACTTAGAGGATATGGAATTACAATTTAATCTGAAAACTTTGCTAAGAATCAAAAATTAGGAAAAAATGAAAAAAAAGTTGAGAAAATAAATAAAAAGTGAAAAAATATTTTTTTAAGTAATATCAATAATTAATAATTTATATTCTTTAGCTATTTGTATAAATATGACAATTTAAATTGCATTCAAAATTTTAATTATGTGATAATAAAGATGAACAATTTTTACTTACCTCTCCAATTAAAAAAATTATAAGCTAAAATTTTTAGAAAATTGGTTTATTGGAAATTAAATATGACCTAAATTAAAAAAATTAAGTTTTTATCAAGTATTATCAAATATCAATAGGAAAATAGAAAAAATGTTAGAATGAATGAAAGATGAGGAAATAAAGAAAGAATAAGAATGAATTTTAAAAAATGATGAAAGAAATATATATAATTTATTTTAGTAAATGAATGAATTAACAAAAATATTAAATTTAAATTATTTATTTATTTGATTATATTGATATTTTCCAAAATAGAAAGATAGATGAATAATTAATTTTCAGAGATATTGTTATTTATTTATCATCTCATTTTATTATTATTTTTTTTTATGCAATTCGATAAGGTATTCATATTAATTATTACTCAATTCTTTTATATTCATAACTATGGGTGGACTTAATTACTTATTTAAAAAAATCAGTTAGTCTTAAAAATTTGCTCAAAATGCCTATTTCATTCTTTCATTTTTAAGATCAGAGAGCTACTATCCATTTATTTTATATTTTCTATGAGTAAAAATTTTGAATGTCATTACTAATATTTTATAATGTTTGTTGGTTGCTAAATTATTCTTTATACTTATCAATTAATGTAGAAATTTATTTTTATTAAGAAGTGTTTATTTTATTTACAATCATCTCCATTTCTCAGTAGGGATTTGAACTGAATACATTAGAGGGTTGGAATACATTATTTTAAGGTATGTCTAAGCCTTATCCAAACATGAAACTATTTGTGCTGTTATTCTATCCTTGTGTAGTTAGCTCTTAAAGAATTCCTGATGACTTAGAAAAGGGATCAGGTAAGAAAGACTGCATTTAGCTATTCACTTATTACATTTCTTGCATGAGCTAATTGGGGATGTTTCCATTTTAGGCTAATTACTATTAGAGGATAGCTAAAGTATTAGGATCAGTTTCTTTATTTTCATCCTCAGTGCCCCATTTTATGTTGAAGTGAGTGATACGAGGTTGGTTAGCTAGAATGCTACGTTCAACTTTATCAATTAAAATTTAAGGAGGATCATTAATAATAAGTTCGGGATCAGTGTATTGATTGTATACATAGTAGCCAACACGGAAAAACTCTTGATTGTGATAAGAAACAGTAAGGATTATTGCAGTTACTCCAAGTAAATCATCTTTATTTGGAATCTATGTATGATCAGGTGGATTTGTTTCTATTGTAAATTAAAGTACACCTTATTCTAATTACCCAGTAGAGAATTTTTCAAGGACTTAATCATATTTTTCATCTTTAGCAGAGCCGATATAAATCAACTACCATTCAATGTCATCAGGAATTGGCTTGATGCATTCGAAGGATACGTCAAGTTTGAAGGGGCTCAAAAAAGGACAGGGGTTATTGTGAAATTGGATGTTTTAGATATTTACTAAGGCCATTTTGCTTGATTGTGTGAGATAAATGAGTGCTTTTAGGTTTTTCTTGTTAAATATTTATTTATTTTTTTAAATAAAATGATGGAGCTAGCTATAAAAATGTAAAATGAAGTTCTTTGATAAGCTGAGAAACTTTATGAGAGGATTAACTTTTTTCTAACCTTTTTTTTCTTTCTGAAAATTAGCAAGATTTTTTCTTACTTTTTCTTGAATTATTAAAATTTACTTTTTTAATTTTTTTTTTTTCGAAAAATAAAATATAATAATATCTAACACAATCTTTATTATATATTTTTTCTTAGCATTCTACCTGCATTCATTAAATTCAACGCCTACTTAATTACCGGAGAAAATATTAAATATCAGGCATTACATTTTTTATGATTTGGCTCATATCTATTTTTTTTAATTTTTAGGGTAACTTAATTATTCAAGTTTAAAAGTAAAAGATGATTCTTGTTTTGAGCGGTAACATTATTATTCTACTGCTACCCTTCAAGTCAGTGCATTAAAGCTTCATCTTATTCTTTTTAAGAAATAATAAGTATATACATGTTAGTAAAACCTAAAAGAACCTGAAAATAAAAAATACTGAGTTCGTTAAATGTGGAGGATATATCGATAATTGTCTTTTTAATAAATTTGATATTCGAAAATTTTACAACACCCGCTTTGAATAAGAAGAATTAAACTTTCAAATTTTTAAAAAAAATCGCGCGCCTCCAAGTGAAATAAATGATTATAAATTAATTGATTCTTCTTTTACAATATTAAGATAAGAAATGATAATTTACAAATTTGAAAATAAATGAAGGTAATATGAAATAAAAGTATTTTTTCAAGCAAATTAAGAATAAGATTACAATTTATCAGATATATAAAATAATTTTTAGATATATTTATAAAGAAAGTGACAATTATTTGTTAATTAATTTTATTAATTAGTTTATAGATTTATTTTTAATTTATTATTTCTACTCATCCCCTTTAATTAATCATTTCAGCTAAGTTTAAAATAGATTAATTTTTTTTAAATTTTAAATGGGATTCTTTTTTATTTGAAATTTAATTTTTTGTTAATTTTTTTAATTTATATGTTAATTTTTAGATATACATGTCTAATCAATATTTTTAATCTATGCATTTAGTATTTGGGTCTTCATTCCAAAGAATTTATCTTAAATATTGAGGAAGTTTTCTATTAAAAAGAGTTTATCTTAATTAATCAATCTTCTTTTTATTTATAGTAAATCTTTCCCAGTCTTCATTAACAGAAAGATCAATAGGTTATCCTATTTCATCTAAGAAAATAGGAGTTTTTTGCGAGACTCCTTTAGGATAATCAAGTAAAATTATTTCTTGATTTTGCAAAGATAAGAAAATTGTCTTTCCTTCATGATAACTTAATGCATGAATATTTAAGTTTCCTTATTCCTATTAAATTAAAAATATGTTATTTTTAAAAATATAATTTCAATAATATAATTTTTTACGGGAATTTGATCTTGCTATAGATTACAATCAACAACACACATTACTTGTCCACAGATCAAGCACAAAACAAGCTTAGTTTTAGGACTATATCTATTACAAAGACAACAAGGTTTGTAATGGAAGCGATGGAATTACATATAATTTTCTCCTAAATAAACAAATGAAAATTTGAAACAAGGATTTTTTTCCAGGAAAGGTTAAAGTTTTTATGTGTTATCCAAATTATTAAGATCATTCATATATAACTACCAGAAGTTTTGTGAGTTAGAAGTTTTCATTATTGATTCAAAGTTTATATATGTAAAATCCTTTCCTAAAATTTCTTCATAGACTTCTAACTCCTTCTCTTCATCAATATATTTCTTTGTTAAATTATTATTGATGACATCTTCATTAAATTCAAACATTGTTATGAAAGTAGCCATAACCAGTCTCAAATAAGGTAAGCTAAATATTTAACAGCTCAATCTAAATTCCAAATCTTCTTCATACATGCCTTTAAGTTTTTCAATTGTAAGTTAAGGAAATTCTCTCTACTTAGCTAGTAAGAAGGCATAGAATATCTAGATGTATCTGTTTTTATGAAAATATATTAATAAAAAAATATAATACTAAATTTTTACTGTAAATATAACAAAGCAAAAGCTCTTATCAACTGCTTTAGCTTGTTTTAGTCATTATTATATATGAGATAGAGGTCAGATGCAACTTAGCGCCATATATCATCAAAAGAAAAATTTTGTTTGAGTAATTTTTAAGAGAGAACAAAGTTGAAGCTGTGGAATTTGTTCAAGTGTAGAAGTATTCTTTCTTGAGCTTTAGTATAAATGCTGTAATCTGCATCATGTAAACATTATACCAATGAGAGATTTTGCAAAATAGCCTTCGATATAATTATATTCTTAGATAAAAATTCACTAATTCCATTAGAAAATGCAAGATCTAGTTAATATTAATAGGCCTAAGTCATTATTGTTTGGATATCTTCATTAGAAACGAGAATGGAAAGATCAAAAAACTTTTGAATGAAGACAGTAATAGCTAATCTCAAATTTTCAATAAATTTAATGTCATTAACCTTAAAATCTACTAAGAAGTGCTCTAAATTTTTATTTCTTGTTCTAATGCTATCTTCCATTTCTACAACATTGAGAGTGATAAAGTCAAAATATTCTTACTCATTATATTCTTTTTTTAAAGCACTACTTTAGAAAGATGAATTTTCACTGATAGAGATACTTTTTTAAATTTAATCACATGATCCTAATTAACTTTCACTGCTTGGGATTTATGGGCTGCTTTTGCTAAATTATACTTTCTTGAAAATAGGGTCCAAATATATTAATGCAGTATTGCTAAGGGTTTTGCATTAAGAGCAAAACATCTCCTTTGTAACCATGTCAGGATTAGGATTTATTACTCTTTTAGGTATAGTGTTGGGCATAGAATTAACTTAAGTACTAAAGCATTTTCCATGGAAAGAATGCATACAACTGCTTAAGGTGCACCTTCTTTCAAAGTTTTAGCTATCTCTTATTAGATTTTAAGGAGATGACACTCCATTCAACATATGCTTATTTTTTGTTAAAAATTCTTCACTAAAATTAACTTTATTTAAATTGGTTGCTACATCATACAATTGGCATAAATTATCAAGAGTCAAATAGCAATAAATAACAACTAATTCGCTTGTTTATTACTAGCAAATCTAGCAGTTTAAAATTTTTTCACCCTTAGCCTACTTTTGGGCTTCACTTTGATACATTTCTTAATTTCTATCCAAAAATCCTATTAAAATAAATTAATTAATATAAATTTTTTCATTACAATTTTATATTTACCTTTTTATTTATTCTAAAATTCCTCCATTACTCTTCTTTAGGCATCTTTAGCACGATCAGATTTTTTAATTTAATCTAAATTTTGATTGGCAGATTACTAGTTTTGCTAAGGGAATATCAAAGACATATTCATTCTATTTCTTTTGGTATTAATTATTTCTAAAAGTTTTGCTATGCAATTTTTAAGTTCTGCATCTGATTCAGATTTCTTAATGAAATTAACTAAATCTTTGTCTTTTACAAGAGTATCAAAATTATTGCCTGAGGATTACCTAAGTAAAATATAGATCAAACGACAAAAATGCTTCATGAAGTTGTGATCAATTTAATTAGAAATATCAAGTTCTTTCATTCTATTAGATATAATCTAAGGTAAGCTCTCAATGTCCAAAATATCTAAAGAAATGCATTAATTAAAAGCAATATTCTAATTATTTGTATTGTATATTTGCTCTTGTAAGTCGAATATATTACCTGCAATACAATCAAAAACTGCTTCCTTTTCAGCTCTTTCTCTAATTACTGAATAGAATTCACCTTAGCGCTTACTATTTTTGTAGAACATTTAGACATCATGATAATTTTTAAATTATGGTTTTATCTTAAAATGCTATTCTGAGGAGTCATAAATGCTTATATCTTACATAATTTCTTTAAAGTTATCACATTCTGAATTTAATTCAATATCTAATTTCTCTTTTAATTAGGGTATCTTATAAACAGTTTAAGCATTGAATTGATTAATAATAGCTAACTAGAAAGGCAACTTATAATATTTTTTTGCTTTCTCTCCAAAAATATTAAACAACACATTTGCAAATGATAAAACATCTGAGTTTATAATAGAAATAAGCTCAAAGTATACTACTTCTCTCAGAAGCAAGCTCTTTTAATGAAGCTATTCTACTAGATTCAGTTCTTAATTTCTTTTGTTTTGATCAAATATATTTTAAAGAGCCATACCTTAACCAATAAATTCAAGTATTTTCTTTTTGTCTTAAGATAGAAGAATAGACATTTAAAGACCTTTAATATTTTTAATTAGTTTTTAAGAATTGCATAAATTAAAAATAAGTTAATAAATGTTTATTACCTGTAATATCGATATCATGTAATCCTAAAGTAGGTCTTCTATACTCTAAGCTTATATCATAGCAGATTCTTGTATAAGATTTTTCTTTTCTAATAACCATTTCAAAGAATTCTGCTACTGAGTCAGGTTCAACATGTCTATTCTTGAAAAAGAGATAGCATGTAGCAAATTCCTTAGCCATTCTGCAAAGGACCAACTCAAAAGCACCAGACTAAACTTATTTAGAATAGTTTTCAATTAGTCCTTTAAATTCAAATATATTTCCATTACATTTATAATATAAATAGCATAAGTAGACAGTTATAAAGCGGTAAGGAAGAGAAAAAATAGGCCAAAGCTCTTATGAGGAAATTTCCTAAGCAAGTTATGCATATCCATTATGTTCATGATCCATACGTTTTCTGCATTAAATTACTAAGAATTTGAATATTTCTACTTCGAATTTCTCCCTTCTACTTTAATCTTTGATGAACTAAATGTGATTTAAAAAGTAGTAAAAGAATGAAAGAGAATTTAGATCACTGTGCATGTGTAAAACTATTTCTTTCTCATTTTTGAATAAGTGAGATCTACTATAAAAGAAAGCCTCAAAAATACGACTGAGACCTGGCCATATTTCATCAATATTTTCAAAATCAAATTTATTCCTGGGATTTAAATGGAATAAGCAAGATTAAAATCTATTTAACTGATCGATTGTAACACTCATATTGACATTTTCAATCAAAAACTATTCCATGCAATCAATTATCTCTTTTCTTCTAACATTAATAAATTCGTTGTTACTAAAAAATATAAATAAGGATTCTCTTGTGTAAAAATTATAAAGATCATAGTTTACTGTCTCAGATCCTTGACAAACTTTTAAATCATAAGTTATCACAGTAAATTTAGCTTTCTCTTCTTCAAACAATTTATGAAAATTAATTTTGCTCATAACTTCATTCATCTTAGCTAATATGCTTGTAACACTAATCTAAGGATCTGGGGATTAAGTAGAAAACTATTTTAATAGAATAGCTATTTTTTCTAAGTAGCTTACATTCTTAAACTTGTTACTGAGCATTTCTGCAACTATTATTTAAGCTAAGAAACCATAGCTAGAAAATGTAGAAATTTCTGAGACTACCTTATCTAAATTTTGTATGCTTTTAAAATTCAATAAAAATAATTAAAAAATCTATTATTAATAAATCTATAAAAAGAAATTCAAAAATATTCTATGTTGGATAATTAATCATTAAATATTTTGACTTTTTATATTAAAATAATAATAATATTACTTTTTTATACTGTTTGTTTGAATTTGCATTATCTAATTCTAAAAATATGAGTCTATCTTAGACAGAAGTATGTGATCAAGCTAAGAAAGATAAAGCTAATGTCCTTCAATACTGTCATTTATTACTTTTTTAAGTGAGTGATGTTTGCAACAGTAATTGCTTTATCCATTTCTATTAGTACCGCAAGCACAATAAGTTTCAAATGAACTTTTAACCATAAAATATCTATGATTAAGATGGTTAGAGTTAATGAAACACTCTTCACATTAGCCATATGACTTGTTTAGTGTGCAATCTAAGCATATGAATAATATTTAGCCATTGATTTTATTTGAGCAAGATTAATAGTTTTAGTATTTACTAGATTATTAACTTAAATTGCTAATTTATGTTTGGTGTAATTGCATATTAGCTAATAAACCTAATACTTCATCTTTCTTATTTCCTTAAATCTGTGAACTGCTGCTTATTTAAGATTGACCTGAATTCCTATTGGAAGAGGATCCAGTAGATTATCTAGATTCCTGATTACCCATTTAATAGTTGATAATAACCAATCAAAAATTAAGTAAAATTTTAGTTGAAAAAAATTATTTTAATGAAATTATTCTCTGATTAAAAATGCTTTTGGCTATGCTTTTTAATGAAGGATAAATTAATAATTAAATATCTCTGCTAGTATGCTATGTGAATATTTTGAGAATAATTTATCAATCAACTTTTGGTTTTGTTTAGCTTAATATTGTTTTTAATCAACCAAAAGTACTTAATTAATTTAGTAAGTAATTTTTTTCAAAATTTAGTTTCCAATAATTTTTTATTAATATTTGAAAGCTAAAGCTAATACAAACAAAAAATAAAGTAAACAACAAAAACATTATTGAAATTCTATGCAAAAATACAGCTGTATATCCTTTTAGTTCTAAATTTCTTTTAAAAAAATTTATTTGCAATTTTTTCTCATAAAAAATAATGTGATAGATCATTCAAATATCGTCTTGGATAAGTGTTTATAACATATGTGCTGATAAGTGATAAGGTTCCTGATTAAGTAATTATTTGTACATTAGATTTTTTAAATAAAAGTAAAAAAATATAAAGCTTATACTTTTCCTATAATTGAATAAGGTTTTATAAGGCTTCTCCTAAAAATATATTCTAATGTCTAAAAAGGTTTGTTTAATCAAATAAGCTAAAATATTTATTAAAATCTTTAATCTTTTTTTTTTAGATTTAGTGTTTTTTTAGCTTTTCACATCGATTTTTTTTTACACTAATTAATTTCTCCTATTTAAATAAAATAATTTTATTGAAATATAACAATTTTCATTAATGTAAAACCTCTTAAATCAATTAAATTATTAATTTAGAAATTAACAAATTTTAGAATATTTTAAATTTGTATTAATAAGTAAAGCAAAACTAATTTACTTGAATTAGGTTAAAATTTTAGATGAATTTTTTTGTTAATTTGGTCTAAAAAAATAAAAAAGTAAAAACTCCAAAAATTTAAATTAAATGTATTATTAATTTAAAAAATTTTTTAATACATGTATGTCTTCTTATATTCTTAAAATTTTTCAAATATTCTTTGAGTAAATTATCAACTAATCAAATGTCAATTTATTTCTTTAATTTTAACAAAACGAATTTTTATGTTTATGGAATTGAGTCATTAATTGATTGGAAATATTAGTATTTGAAAGATGTTAAAATTTTTTATTTTGAGTAATTAATCTTTATTATCGCTGATTTTAATGCGGTATTAACTATTTTTAACAAAAATTTGTAAATTTATTATGCAATAATTAAATTTTTTTTTTCTCGTTAAAAAGACAATACTTGATTTAAAATAGTAGAACATTACTTAGAAAATATTAATTTTTACTTTTAATTTCTACTTTTTGTTAATTTTTATAGATAAAGTTTACTCTTGCTAAATAAAAATAATTTTATTCAATCTTAAAATAATATATCTAGATCACTTATTCAATTCATACTATATCTCTTGCTTTTACAAACGCTTTTGAGAAAAGGCAAAATTATGAGTTTATAAAATAGTGCAATATAAATAATGAATGATGAATCGAAATTTGAAACTTCAACTTAAAAAAATATTTCTCATGTTTTCTAAGGCTAAAGTAGTATGATAAATGGGGTAGATGCTATTGATGAAATGCGTTTAGGCTAAAATAAGAGATAAAATTTATTTTTGGATGAGTTTAATAGTTTTAAAATGAATTAAATGAATCATTTGCACTAATATGATGATGAAAACATTGAAATGGATGAAGATTTTTAATTTGAAGATTAATAAAAAATAAAAATTGCCTAATTAAAGGAGATAGGCTCTTTTTTTAATTCAACAGAAATGTATAAAAACTTTGAAAAATCTCCTTCATAGAATGAAGCAGAAAACAGCTAGCTTTCACCAAATACAAAATCTATTTCTTCATAAAGTAAGCAAAAGATGCATGATTATATTTAATCTCCTACTAAAGATATGCAGAAATCACATCCGACTTCTAGTTCAAGTAGCTCATCTTCTGAATCTGATTCTGATAAAAATAATGAAAATTCGCCTTCTAACTAAAATAGAAATATGAACAATAGTAGAAAGAAAGATTAATCACGTTAAGAATATCGCTCAAAGAGTTCTAAAAGAATAGATAAAGATGGTAATTCTGTTGTATTAAGAAAAAAAAAGGGTGAAAATAGTTCTCGTTTTAATGAACGTGAAGGTTCAACTAGTCGCTACTTTGATCCTTTAAAAAAAAATAAAACATCAATGTTCATGTATGATGATTAGAGTTTGCAAAATGCTTCTGTATAGTAAAATTAAAATGGGAATAAATAAAATCTTAAACGTCGTATGTCTTCTAGGAGGTAGTTAAACTAAAAAGCTATATGGAGTACTAAAGCTTTTTCAATAATAATGTTTGTAAACAAGTTAATTTTTACTTTGAAAAGGGCACTTATTTTTACTAGACCCCATCTTTTAACAACTTTGTAGCTTAATTTAATAAATGATAAAAGTGCAAGAGATGTTGGAGAAGGTTGGGGAACAAGAGATGATAAGCTATAAAAATTGATAGAAAAAGGTGTTTAATAAAATGAATTTTTTGGTAAATTTTCTAAGCGTTATAAAATATTAAGAAAAGCTTTTAAGAAAAAATGCAAAATAATAAATTTAATTCAATCAAACATACAAAATTTTATCAAAAAGGTAAGCAAAAAAATACCTTTATTTGATCCTATGTCTTTATGGATATCAATGTGGGAGATTTTGATTTATTTGGTTACTTGCTTTAATTTTGCTTATATTCCTTTTGATTATTCTTTTGGTATGACTAATTCTAATTTAAATGAGTTATATTTTCAAAAAATAGCACCATATATCTACTTTACTGATATTTTCATTAGATTCAATACAAGTTATTTTCATAGAGGTTACTTAGTCTAAGAAAGATAAAAGATTATTAAAAATTATATTCTTAACCTATTTTTAATTGATCTTATTACAGCACTTAGCCTTAGTTCTAATTTTTTTTCATTTTCAGGCAGTCGTTTGATCTTTTTTGCAAGAATATTTTACTATTCAAAAATACTTGACAGAATGATGGAACAAATTATGCTTAATTCTAAATTAGCTGCAATAGTTTCTCTAATTTTGCTTTTTGCTGAGGTTCAGTTTGTTGTACATATTTTTACCTGTGCTTTTCACTCCTTAGGTAAATGTTCCCACCTTTAAATACATTTTTTAAATCATTAAGATTTGTTAAATGATTAATTACTTTTTATGAGTAATAATTACCAATCTAATTATAGAAACTTTTTAACAAACTCTAATTTATTTTTTTGGTAATACTTTTTCAATACTAAACAGGTTAATATGAAATTAGTTTAGGAAATTAAAGTTGGCTTTCAGTTAAGTAAAATCTTAATGATCCTATCAGTTAATATATAAATGGATTTTATTTTTGCACTATCACTATGACTACAATTGGATTTGGAGATATTACTCCTTAAAATGATACTGAAAAAGTAATTTACATTTTAATTGAAAAAAAGATTAACGATATTAAAATAATTAAAAAATTAATTAGCTTTTCGTTAGCTTTATGTCAATGTTTGCAAGTGGTATATTTGGTTATACACTTAACTTTATTGGAAGCATTTTGATGGATTTTAAGAAATAAAAAGAACAATTTCAGTAAAAGTTAGCAGAAGTTAATCATTATATGACAAAACATTCTGTTTAATCTCATTTATAAAGTAAAACCAGGAAATATTTAGAATATATTCATAGCGAAGGTGTAGACAAATAAAACTAACCAGAAAAGAGTTTAGACTACCTTTCAAAATTTTTAAGAGAGGAGATTCTGAAAGATGTTTATTTAAAAAGTATAAAAAGTATTTAATTGTTTGAAAATAAATTTTGCTAAGCATTTAAAGAGAGGTTAGCTCTAAGAATGAAAGAATAAATTTATGGTCCTGATGAAATTATAGTAAAGAAAGGAAATTATGAAATACCAAGAATATATATAATTATGAAAGGAGAAATAGAATTGTATTGGGAAGTTGGTTCAAATAAATAAATTTAATCAAAAGATAATGAAAAAAAATTGAAGGTAGTTTTTTAATTAAAAAATTAATTAATCTTTTATTTTATTTTTAAATCAAACAACCAATTTTTTATTTTTTATTTCTAATTTAATCATAGCTTTTTTATTTTACAGTATTTAAAGGAAGGATCTTCTTTTGGTTTCTATGAGTTTTTTACTTAAAATTATTAATCCTTTTTTAGTGCATAAAGTAAAGGAGTGTCGCTTATTCAATACATATAATTAGATGACTTTTTAGATCTATTGTAAGACTTTGAAAATGAAAAGGAAATTTATTGCTATGTAAAAGACTCTGTTTTGATGAAAAAAGAATATAAAATGATTTAAGCTCCTTGCTATTCTTGTTCTAGATATGATCATTTAATTAGTGAGTGCCCTCTTCTCTTTTATGACTCAAATAAAGAAAAGATAATTAAGGCTTACAATAAGCATTTTATTGAGGAGAGAAAAAACTTCTCTCGTCCTTTATAAAGATTAAAATATCAAACTTTGATAAATTGTATAACATAAACAAATGATGTCTAAACTTTTAGAGATAAGGGTAAATTTAACTTTTAATCTAAATGATATTTATTATTTATTTTCAAAAAGTCATTTTTAAAACTGAAACTGATTACTCAGATTCTGACTCAGATGAAGATGATGAAGATGATTATTATAGTGATGAAGAAGAGGTTGAATTAGAAAAAAAAGAAGAAGCAGAAACGCCTGCAAGGGTAAAATAACTGACAATTGTTGAAAGCACAAATAATGATAGTGATGAGGAAAGTAAAAAATCAAAACGAAAACAACCTCGAAGTCAAACTGTTAATGCAGCTGTATTGACCCTTTAAGCAGCTTCTCCAGGTCTTCCAAGTCAATCTATTATAAATAATAGAAGGAATAGTTAGTTAGGAGAGGAAATATTAAGGTCAGCCTAGTAACGTCGATCTCTATTAATATAAGGAATTGATGATAAAATGCCTTCAATGCACTCAATAAATCGACTCCCAAGTATTGGTTCAAAGGCTAATAGATAATCTTTTATAGGAACCTAACGAAAGGGCACTTTTATAGGTAAATAATTTTAAATGGTATTTTTAAAAATTTATTTACATTTTTATCTAGGATCTAGCTATGATCCCTTAAATACGATAAACGAAACAGAAATTACTGGAGATACTAAAAAAGGGAATAAAACTCTAGAAGCTAATTAAAATTGGATAAAAGATTAACTTTATATAAATTATCAACTATAGTAGCAGTAACTTTAAAACTAAAATAAAAATGAAAATTTTATTGAGGATAGAGTTTGTTAGTTTGAAATCTATTTTCCACATAATAACTTAAAAAATATAATAGAAGAAATGGAAAGAATCAAGAGAAAATGGAGATCAAAGTCAATATAAAGGCAAAGAAGAACTGGTCTAAAAGATAAATTAATTACATTAAAATAACTGCATACTTTAAAAACGGTTTTTGCAGACAAATACGATATAGAAACTAACTAAAATTCACCTTAAAATTGAATTGTTTATAAAATTAATTAAAATACAACTACAAATAATATAATTAATTGTAAATATCAAATTAAAAAATTTTGAATCTCTTTATGTTGTAAGTAACAACTTCTTAATAAAAAATAAATTTTACTCATACATTTTATTAATCTCACAAGTTATTAAACATTTATTTGTTTATATGATAGCCTTTTAAAGCAATAAATATTTGTTACTTAACAAAATAATCTGATAACGAATTTATCTGTGATTAATTAACAAAGAAGAAAATAGATCAATAAAATAGAAAAATTTAATGTTAATAAATTTTTATTCATTTTAACAATTAAAAAATTTAATGAAACTTTTCCAAAAAATGATTCGAAATAAAAAATATTGATTAATTCATAAAATTTATTCTTTTAAATTTTTATCAAAATTGATTTATTTGCTTAAAAATATTTTTTTAATATGATATAAATTCATCTTTAGATTTATGATTAATTAACCAAATAAAACATCAGCATAATCTTTTTAATCTAATAAAAAATTTAACTAAAATATTTTTAAAAATTATTAATAAATATTTATTAATACATTGTTGTAATAAATTTGTGTCAAATTTGATTAGATAATTTTTATACTATAGTTTTATCTGCGAAATATTGTTATTAGATAAAAAAAAATAAATTGGTCAAAATTTATAATTTTTAAACAAGCTTTTATAAGAATACAAAAACAACCTACATCACTTCTAATATATTTTTAAAAATGTATTATGGATTAAAAAGATATTTCATATTTATTCACAATTTTATTCTCTATTCTCTTAATCATTTCCTTTCAATCATCTTCTAAGCAGATTGGGTCATCTGCCTTTCCTTTATTAACAACTTCTTAAGTTGCCCCAGTGTTTTTATTACTTCCAGCTGATGTATTTGCTGTGTTTTAAGATGCGGCTTGGCTATTACTACTTTTCTTTGCTGCTGAAGAACCGGATTTTTGTTTTTATGATTTTTTAACAGTTGTAGAGCCTACCTAAGCAGAATTACTAGTATTATTAGGTAATGCTACATTACTTTATCCACCTAATAAATTTCCATATAATCCTAAATTCATGTAAGTATTATACAAACTTGCAGGATCTGATGCTGAGGTAGAAGAGTATGCATTTGGCTAAGTAAGTTATGCAATATTAAACAAGCTTGATAATTGGTTTGATTATCCTCCAAAACCAAACTAGAATTAATTAAATACATTAGAAAAATCATTTTGTTATTCAAGCAATTAGTAATATTATTGAGCTGCAGCAGCTGTTGAAGAGTTGGAAGCTGCAGTTCCAGCAGCGGCAGTTGATGCGGCAGTAGCAGTAGCTGTAGCTGTGCTTGTAGTAGCAGCTGGATTTGTTGAAGTAGCGGTGCTTGAAGTTAATGGGGCAACAAAAGCATTTAAATTAGAACTTGAGATAGAAGGAGCTGCTCCTGATGCACCAACAGTAGCTGAATTAGCTTGAGATGTAATAGGCATAAAATTATAAGTACTAGGGTTGCGAGAGGTAAATAAGTTAAATGAATTAGAAGAGAAAGGATTTATTAAGCTCTAAGTTCCAAGAATATCATATCCATAAAGTGCAGATGGTAATTACAATGTAGCTGATGTAGCTGCAGTATGTAAACCTGTAGAGGAGGATTTGTTTAATCCTTTATTTTTAATTGTTGCAGTTTCTTTGGAAATTTAGCCAGAACTATTCAAAATCTTAGAGTAGTCATTCATGTAAAGATTGTTTCTACGACTATTATTTTATTCATACTAATCTAAACTAGCAATAACTTATGCTGTAGCATCTTTTTTGATCAAGTTTACTAATTCTGGATAGTGTTTCTTTAAGTTTTTAGTAATTTTGTTGCGGCAAGATTATCTAACAGACTTTAATTTTAATTCTTATACCTTTTCAGTCTATGTTTCAAAAAATTCTTCATAAGTATAGTCATCTGAGTAGATATTTGCAGATGATTAAATACTTTGTTGAAGCTTTTCTTTTAATTTAAAGAAACTATCAGGTATTTCAACTTTTTCTTTAGTCATTTCACCACCTTTGTTAGCTTCATTAGCTTATTTTTCTTCGGTTTCTTTTCCTTCATTGTTATTCTGAACATTCATAGCTTATTACTTTTCTTAATCATTATTTTCCTTTCCATCTTAAGAAACTGAAGCACCTTGTTGCTTATCACTTTTACCATTAGCTTAACCATTTTCGGCAGCAAGTAAAAATTTCTATAATTATTTTTTCTTTTGTTCAGCTTCATCTTCATCTTCATCAAGAATAATAACTGGGTCTTCATTAGAGACTTTCTTTTTCTTTTTCTCTCCTTCGCTTTATTGAGCATTTTAGTTTCCATCAGTAGGTTATTGATCATTTTTTTAGTCAGATTTTTCTTGGTTCTGATTGTCATCAGTAGCCTATTAGTTTTCTGCCTAGGCTTTATTTTCTTTATTAGCCTCTTATTATGAAGCAGGAGCAGTTGCATTGGTAGCAGCAGGCTTAATATTTATTTCATCATCGAAATCATCTTCATCATCATTTTCTTTTTTGAGCTTATGAATTTCATAGTTAGCTTCTTAATCGAAGGATATTTCAGTTACATTCAAATTTTATTCCTTGAATGTATTGATAATCTTTTGCATGTAGGAGTCTATAACTATGTCATAGCATTTAAGCTTGCAAATAGGGCACTTCCACTTTCTGGGTACAGTAGCTTCAGTAATAAGTATCATGTTTTCTAAACTGAAACACTAAACATGCTTGCAGTATTTACCTTTAGCAGGAGTTTTTATTGTGTTGAATCCAAATGTGCAATTCAAGCTCACATTGAGCTTGTCTATTTTAAATCCAGCATCATCCTCTTCATCTTCGTCTTGAATGAAATTTTTATCTTCATCTTTATCATTTGTCTCTGAAAGCTCAACATCAACAACGGTTAACTTCTTTTCATCTACTTTTTCAGAAGCATTTTCTTAATTTTAGACGATATCATTTTATTCCTGCTTATTTTCAACTTCTTGTTATTCATCTTTTTCTTCCTTTTTATCTAAAAATAAAAATAAATTTAAAAAATTTTTTTAACCAATTAATAACAATTCTTTTACCTTCTTTTTTATCTTAAGGCTGTTCTTCCTCAATATCTATCTTTTGTTTTTCTTAATCATTTTCTTGTTATTAATTATCAGATTTGGCTTTTTCCTAATCACCATTTACTTGTTCTTCAATAGCCATCTTGTTGTCATTTTCTACTTCTTCACTATTTTTAGGTTAACTTGCAGATACTTCTTCTGTTTGTGGTTTCTAGGATTCTTCAGAGATATTATTAGTTTCCTTTTATTCTCCTTCTTTTTTGTTTTCATTTTTTTGATTTTCTTCAATATCAATGGATTCTCCTGCTTATTTTCCGTTAACTTAATTGCCATTTTCTAATTCCTTTTCTTTTTCAGAATTATTTTAATTTTAATTTAGTGATTCCTCAGATTAGATTTGATTGTGAAGCTGCTATTATTTTTTCTATTCTAGAAGTATTTTTAATTTCTTTCTCTTGTTTGCTTAAATAAATTATTGTCTAATAATTTCTTTGCATTCTTCTTCAGCACGAATAGGAATAGTAGAAATGAATTCAGCATGAGGGACTTTTCTTACCAAATAAATAGCGAAGACATGGATAGAATTAGGATCTATTCTATAGCTTGATTTAGTATTCTAATGGATATTTTCTTTAATTTAAATAAGATTTAATCCTTTCTAAATCATAGAAACATCTTTTAAGGTATATTTTTCATCTTTTCTCTTTTTTAATGATGAATTTTGTTGTAATGGTTGGTACTCTTTCAGTTTTTAATTATTTAAACTGCATTCACCAGAATCTGGCCAAGTAGTTTCATACATATTTTTAGTACCATCTATACGAATGCATCTGATTTCTACTGAGTGGTTTTTCTTACCAAGCTTAAGGTAAAGTTCATTTGAAACCTAGAAATAAGTAATACAGCCCTATCCTGAAATGATTGTAGGCGGTTGAATAACTTCAACAGGCTTATTTAATGGGTCAAGCTTTTCGAGAGTACAAATAGGACATTCATAGATACGTGCTTATTCACTATTGACACTGACTTTGACACATGTAGGGTGGAATTTATTTTTGCATGTAACGCATTCAATAGCCTTTTTGGATCTCTCTTCTTCTCTTAACTTATTCAAATCACGATTTAATCTTTCACAACTGTTGCAAATACATTCAGTCTTATTAAGTTCTTACTTATCAGCAGAGTTATTAGGTGCAACTGTTGCTTATTATGTCTACATGTAAAGCTATTGATTTTGATACTATTACTACTATTGCTATTATAAATTCTATTACTATAAGTATTAAGCTTACTATTACAATAGCTATTATTAGGCAGTTTAAGAAGACAATTATTGAGATGAAAGTTAATATTATTATGCAACCTATTGTTATTGTTGTTAAATTTACTGAATTATATACTACTATTATTATGGTGTTAAAGAAGTAAATGAGGGATCTTAGAGATACTACTAGTAGTAAAGATATTATTACTGAGGAGTTAAAGAAGATGTAGATAAACCACTTCCTGCAGCTGCTTACTATAGTTAAAGAGCAGATAAAGTAGAAGCTGTTGAAGGCAAAGAAGATGTTTAAGGCTATTACTGTTATGCCAAAAGTTATTAAATCTAAGTTAATTATTGTGAAGTCATAGGATATTATGAGTAAGCTAATAACTACTAGAGCTGTGCTTGATTTCTATAATAATAATTATAATATGGTTAATATAAGATTGAATGACCAAACACCAAAGAATTATTATAATCCATTTTTATTGATTTAAATAGGAATTTATAAAAACGAATTCTTAGTTTTAAATTGTTTTTTTTTCTTTTAAAAACAAGATTTATTTTTAAATATTGAGAATAGATTTAAGAAAGAAAAAAGTTTCTTGATAAAATATATTTTTTAAATATGAATTAATAATATTAAGCAAATTTGGCAAAAAAAGTTGAATTTGGAAGGGGTTATTGAAAATTAGTTATAAAATTCAATTGTGTGTATGTAAATAAAACATATTAAAAAATTGATGTATTTTTAAAAAATAAAATTTAATTAATTGCTTAATTGTTTGTTTGTTTAATTATTTATCTATTCTTTCTACCTTTTTTTATTTTTTCATATTTTATCATTTTATTAAAACTAAAATTGGAAGAAGCTTTTTTTAAGGAAATAGTTTAAACTTTTGAATTAGAAAGAACTCTATGCCATCTTTAAGCTAAATATATTAAACACTAATTTTTGATCTGTAATATTGATTTTTTTTTTTTAATTTTACTTAAATAAGGAAAAATAATTAAAACAATTTAATGCTGATTTTACAAGCTATATATTTCTTTTATTGATATTTAATATTTTATTTGTCTTTTAAAAGCTTAATAAAATTGCTTTCGTTCTTTTTAAATTAATTTTATGCTTTCTTTTACTTTTTTAACTAATATTTCTATTTAAATTTTTATGAAACTTTATTTTTTAAATTTAACTAAATGCTTACGCTTAATGACCTATTAATGGTTGGCTACCTTATTAACTAGCTTGTAATAGTAAATACTAATATAATTGGCTTTGTTATGCAGACATTCCTTAACCTATATTTATAAATAAAAAGGAAGTTTAGTTAGATTTTTTAAAGTTAGTAAAAGTGATTTAAACTTAAAAGTCATGTCAAGTATTTCTACATATGACACAATTTAAATTTTCAGATATCAAAATATTTTTTAAAATGTTTAAAAAAGTTTTTTTTGAGTCTCCATTTAGATTTTAGTCAAATTTTATTTTGATAAAAAAAGGTGCGCCAATTATTATTATTTAATGTCTTTTAAAGATGGAAAGTTTTAAAAATAACTCTGAAAAAAGAAGGATTTCTTATGAATTATTGCAATCAAGAATGCATAAATCAAATTGAAATTACCTGAACCACCTCCATAGAGTTCCATTAATTATTAGAGATACAACTGGTTTTATTGTTATTGCTATAACTACTGCTACTATTATTATTAAGACTGAGTATAAATACTTTATTTGCCAGCACCAAATTAATCGAAAAATCCTTTTATAATTTCTTTCAAAATAGGACTATTTTCAATGGCAGGGTGACTAGGAATATCCATAGTACTAGAGGACATAATCATCTAAATTAACTTGCTTGAAATAGAATGAATCATTTCATGTTTCTTTAAATTTGACAATCCTAAATCCTAACCTATCTAATTTAATTCCTTTTTAGGCAAGTTATGCAAACCTTTGGCTTGAGCGATGTTACTCATAAGAGTTTCATATTACTATTTGGCGGTTGAAGATAGAGCCATCATAGAATTCTTTTATGTACTTAAGTTTGAATTATGACTAAGGAGCTGAGATCAAAACTACTTGTGTATTTTTATGGAGGTATCAGTAATTATTTTATATTTAATATATTGAATTTGATTAATTCCTCCTTTTTTGTTAATATATATGATTTTTAATTACTATTTGTATCTTGAATGATTTTTTTTCAAAGAGAATCAGATGAATGCGTCTAAAAAGCAAATTAATTAATTTCTTTCTTTTCCTTTTTATTTTTATTTATAGATAGTTATTTTCAATGTCTTTTCTTACTCCTAGTCTTTATTTAATTTGCTAGTTTTATACAAACAAAACCAATGCATATACAAATGAGCTCTTCTTATAAAAAATATACTTTTCTCTCTCCTTCCCTCATAGCCCAATAGGAAAAACGAAAGACCTAACTAAGAAGAATTCAATGAACTATTAATCATTAATATTACCTACTTATGTATAACTGGCTTCCTAAAATCTTGAGATATTTTTATTTATAGAAAAAAATTTCATCTTATTATTATAGCATATTTATATTTTACAAATACTTAATTCAGTTAATCAAGCAAAAGGCACCTTGATTTCATTTGCTTTTTTTCTTTTCATTTATCTGAAATATTTTATATTCCCTCCATTCTACCCATTTTTAAATTTTTCTAAATGTTTTCACAAAACACAAAATTGTAAGTCCCCAAAAATATTTTAAAATATTTAGGCAAGTAGATTCAGAGAGTTTTGAGTATTTTAAATAGAAATTTTTAGACTTGGCAAATTTTTCAATTCTTCTACTAGATAATGACTAAAATGTGAATGTTTAAAAATCAAAGATAAATTTGTGAATGGATAATAATATATAATAAACGAATCTTTTTTATATGAATGCAATAAACAAATAAATAGAAAATATGATATTCGTTGAATTTCAAATTTAAGTTTAAAATTTGCATTTTTTTCTTCCATTCAAAAAAGAAAAAACTAACATCTTTATTTATTTGGTTTACAATTTATCATCTATTAATTTTTTATGTTAAGCATAAAATATTTATTCACAGATTTTCTTTTATACTCTTAATTTTTAAAATTAAGAATATTTATATGTTTTTTATTAAAAAACATACCACTTGTCTAAATTTTTACTATTGAATTTATCTATCTAAATATAAGTTTATAGTTTTTTCCCACCAATTAATATAAAGACTTTAATCAATTTGATATTAAAAGGCAGGCGCGAAACATATTCGCCAAAATTAACTTAAATAAAAATTAATAAAATTATCAATAAAACAAATAAAACCAATTAAAAATAAACAAATTTAAACATTTATTGTTAAAATGTATTTCTAAAATTATTCTCTTTATTTTTTTACTTTATTTTCATTTAAATTTTAAATTCCTTCACTTTAAATAAAAATTAAATATAAAATATTTTAAATTTTTCATATTTTAATCTATTATTCAAAGAGCGAAATATTCACACATTCATAAAACAAACAAAATCAAATAGTTTTTAAAATAAATCATACAAAAATTACTTCATGCTGATATCTCTTCTGTAAAATCTATTTTATACCAAATTTTTGCTATGTTATTTAGGCAATAAAAAAATATTTTAATACAATTTTTAAAAAAATTAAATATTTAACAAAATTATTTATTTATAATAAATACTATAGGATAATAAAGTAATCCTATCACTGAAAATGAAAGAAATTAGCTAAAAAAAATATGAAATGGATTAGTTAGCAAAAAATTGAAGAAATTAAATATTTATGAATAGAAAATTGGAAATTATTCAAATAAATAAAAAGCTTGATGAAAAAAAATAAATATACAAAAAAATTAATTAAATGTATTTATTATCAAATTAAAAAATGCGCTTGGACGTATATACAATCAATAAATATTTTGTTTTTTTTGTTTATTTATTGATATTTTATATTTTTTTATTTATCTTTACATTTGCTTATTTTTTAGTTTGTTTCCTTTTGGTTGTTTTTTTGATTTAATATCTTTTGTTATTTTTATTAATCTATTTTTGATTTTTTATTATTTAATTTGTCAGTTAAATTTTTTTTTTTCAATGTTTTAATTTTTAATTGTTAGTTTTTTAGTTTGGCAGATAAAGAATTTTTTATTTATTTATTTTTTGTTTTAAATGGCAATTTTAATCAACTTTCCTCGATTTTTTATTTAATTTTGATAAAGGAAAAAGATAATGATAATAATTAAACATATACGTCCCTTATTAGTTTTAAAATATTAAGAAAAAGAGAAATTTATTTTAGCAGAGCAATGAGATAGTTTAGTTTCGAGTTTCAAATCCTCAAATATATGTTAAGGTAATATTTTGAAAAAGAAAACAGGAAAAAGAATTTTAGATGGTGTTAACCTTATCTAATTTTTTTATTTTAAAATTTTGATATAGTCCTGTAAAGGAGTAAAAAAGGCTATTATATACTTTTTCTTTCGTTTTTTTAAACTTAAATGATTTTATTGTCTTCGGGATGGAATAGATAAATCTAATCACTTCATGCCCTTTTAAAAAAATTAATAAATGCTGGAATGGATTTGATCAAAGTAGACCAGTACACGTTATTAACCGAGGATCCGCTAAAATGGATTTAAAAACTAGACTTAAATCATGTCAATTCTAATTCTATTTGAGAGAAATCAGTTTATAATATTTTACTATTCATTTTATTAATTTACCTTTTTTACTAAGTTTCTTTCTCATAATTTTTTATAAGAAAAATTGATTTAGCTTGCTAAGAAAAATCTATTTAATTAATTTATTGTTTCTTTATTTAATTTTATTAATAAATTTTATTTACAAATATATATATTAACAAATCAATTTAACTATCTTTGAATGGCAACTGTCAATTTGTTGATGAAAAAATGTATTATGCCTAATTTTAAATAATAATTTTTTTTTACCCAAAACTTCAAATAAAATCTATTTTTAAGCTCTAAATAAAATAAATTTTGTTTTATGAAGGAAGTTTTTTAAACCTTTAAGAATATTTAGCTTAATACAAAACTTAGAGAATGTCCTACCATTAGTAATAATAAAATATTTTTTACGTATTTAATGTTTCAGGGAGAATGATTCTTTATTTTTTTAAATATTATTTTATTCAAAAGATAATATTTATTTTAACAATTTATAAATAAAATAATGTTTAAAATGACAAATATAAAGCTAATAATAGTACGTTTTTATCTAGACTGTAAAGTGTTTATTGAAGATAGAAAAAAATATTTATTTTAGCAATTTATAAACAAAATAATGTTTAAAATGACTAATATAAAATTAATAAATAACTTTTTAATCTTAGTTGTAAAACTATTTATTGAGCATATATAATAAATAAAATTAATTTGTTTATATTGGTAAATTTTTAAATCAAATTTAAGTAAAAATATTAATTTTTGAAAATCATTTAGATATTTTGATATATTAAAGCTATTTTAAATTATTGTAAATAGATAAATTTTATTAAATAGCAGATGATTTAATTATAGAAATTTTATTACATATCGAAATTTATTTGAAATGATGATTAGGATTTTTAAAATGAAATTCTAATTCAAAACCATCAAAAATTAATTTAGAATAAAAAATAAAAAATGTTAATTTGCTAAATTTAGATATCAATAAGCTAAAATATAAATAAAAATGTTTATTTTTGATAAACTTCAAAAGAAATTTATTTTACTTTAAATCTGTTTTTAAATGATTAAAAATAAAATTTATTACATAATTATTTAGAAATTTTATAAAAAATTAGAAATACATTTAAAAATTATTATTTTCACTAAACTCAAAAGTCTTTTTCAGATTTTTAAATTAAATATGTTAATTAATAATAGATTTTGAAAATAAAAAATATATTTAAAATCGCAAAAATATCTTTTTTTTGCATTACCTCTAAAAACTAATTAGTTTATAAGCTAACAGAATTTATTGTATCATAACTATTATTACTAAATTATTTGGCGGTACTTAAATCTTTTTTTAAAGTTATTAGTATATTTTTTTTATAAATAAATTAAAAAAAACAAAAAAATATTACCAACTTCTACTAAATTTAAAAGAAATGGAATTAAATAAATTTGGCTCAGGAATATTTTACAAATAAAAGCAAAAACACAATCTGATATTTCTTGATAAAGATGAATTCATTTAAAAAGTAAATAATATTGAAGATTAAGATGGGTTTGATTTCAGCAGAATAGAATTTTTTAATATTACTGATTCAAATTTTTGTGAATATTTGCCTTATGGTTGTACTTCAAAATATTTATCAATAAGACTATAAAAAACTGATTAAGGATATAATTATGGACCAGTCAATATCTAAACTATCCTCCTTGGTATCAGCCAGTTCAATAACTTACTTCATTTACAAATAAGCATTAATTTCTCATAAGTCAATTCCAATCAAGAATATTCCTTTTTCAAGTGTATTTAAAAATCTTTCCCTTAACTTGAGAGTATTGATTTTAATTTTAATTTTGTTGGCAATTTGTTTAATGACATATTCAATAGAATAAATTCTAATATTAAAAAAATTGTTATTTAGATTCACTTAAAGTCTGATTTAAAACTACAATAATTTAAAAACCTAAAAAACGTTGAACATTTTTCATTAACAGTGCATCCACATATTATTGTTGAAGGTTTTTAGTATCTCTCTTCTATATTGTAAACAACAAAATATTTAAATTTGAATCTAAAAAAGCTTTCTTAAAGTGAGGATTTCAAAAAGTTTGCGGATTCTATTGAATAAAGCAAGACTTTAGAAAAAATCTCTTTTATAGTTTAAAATTTTACAGCATATGACTAAAAAAATTGGATAAGAAATATAGTAGATAATATTAAAAAGTATCCTTTGAGCTTAAAAGAATTTAAAATTTGTGAAAACAAAGTGACAGAAGAAAAATTAGATGCTTATATTTATCATTCTGAGATTTTTGTTAAATCTCTTGAAACTCTTATTCCATAGCTAATAGTTTTGAAAATCTCTATGAAAGGATTTTAATATAACCTCAACCAATTAGGCAATACCTATTATCAGTATTAAAATGAGAAAGAGTAAATTCTTTTTCCTTAGCTATCAAAATTACTTTCAAGATAGAATAATTTAAAAAAAATTGATTTAAGATTTGGTGGCTCTCTAAGAGCATCTGAAGAAGAATTTAGAGATTTTTTTAATTCTTTATGTATAGAGGGTTTAGAGTCATTAACTTTGGATTTAGAAAGATGGAAGAATGCCAAGAGATATTTTACTTAGAATTAAGATTAAAATTTGGTTTATTTCTTTTTACGGAGCCTCTAAGAAACTTGCTCAAAAAGTTTGGCAACACTAAGAATAAATTTTGATGGATGGAGTATATTTGATAATGATAAAATGATTATGAATTCTCTTTTAGGTTTTAGTATACTAAAAAATGCTATTTTAATGGGACCTAAAAACAGAATTCTTATAAGAAACTATAATTTAATGAGATATGAATGTTTTGTAAGGTAAAAAAAAAAATTCATATATTTACTGTAAGTTTTAAAGCAATATTGTAATAAAAATGCAATGAGAGTAGACTATTTGCTTGATATTATTTATGAATTTATCTAAATCGAAAATCCTTAAATAATTTTCAATCAGGAAAAAGATCCATTTGTTAAAAGTATTAATTATGACCAAGCTAAGTATTCAGTATCTAGAGATATATGCTTTCAACATTATTAATAGTTTAATTCTATGGAGACCATAAAATATATAAAATATGGTTGATTGACTGACTGACTGATAATTATTTTATTCAGCAGGAAAATTGAAAAATATATCACATTTTAAAATAATATTTATCAATAATCCATAAAAACAGTATTGTCTTAATGAATTTGATTTGATTTTTAATATTTTTTGCTTGAAGAAATTATTTTCTTTTAACATCTTTAAAATGCGAATAAATTTTTTTGAAAAATCTTATTATTTTATCATTTGCAATTTATTATTTTTTGGTTATTAATGTTTATTTAATGAATTTATTTAAAATTAGTCATTATAAGTTTCCAAAATATGTTTTATTAAGAATAAATAATAAAATTGTTTTCAAATACTTTATTTTATCAATCACTCAATAAGTTAATTAAATTCTTTATTAAAAAATATTACTCAAAATAAAATGAAAGCAATTTCTAAAGATAAAAATTAAATTATTGTTTATAAAATTTATCATTTCTTTCAATATTTAAAAAGATTTTTCAGAATTGGTATTAACGGTTAAAAATAGTTTGAAAAATTTAATATTTTTTTAGAAAAAAAATTACAAAAATTAATAATTAAAAAAATAAGAAAAAAGAAAGAAGATGGTTTAAATTAGAATTTTTAGTTTTTCATCCCAAAAATCTGCAAATGGAATTACACATTAGTTTTTAACATCACCCTAAACATTAAGAAATTCATTTACTCCATTTTCTCATGAAAATTAATTGTATTTACATAATGAATAGGAAATATCAAAGCATTATTACTAATGATAAATATTATCAATACAATAAAAATGAAACTATTATTTTAAATAATAATTCTTTTACCTCTCCCATATATCGCATCAAAAATCTAATATCTTGGCAACTAACTAAATCGTTTTTTTTACTCTTAAAAATATATTAATACACGCACATACTCTTAAAATCTTTCTCTTTTAAATAATATTAACATATAAAAGATAAAATAAATTTGAAGAATAAAAATATGTAAATAAATAATTAAAATTAGTGATCAAAAAGCAAGAATAAATTATAATTAAATAGAAAATAATTCTAGTTTAAAAATAAAGAAAAAATAATTCTAGTTTAAAAATAAAGAAAAAATGGCATCATACATAATTTAATGAAAATAATATTAATAATTAATAAATTTAAATTAATTTGCTTTAGTGTGTGATTTCTATTTATTTGTTATGTTTTTGAAAAGCTAAATTATTCGGATTAAAGTAAATTTTCTAAAGAATTTTTTGTAAGAATTAATTAATTGATATCTCCTAAACAATTAAATCACTACTTATTCTATAAAAAGAGTAAATCTTACTAACAAAGAAAGATAGATTTTTTGTTAAAAAAATTAATAGAAAAGACTTTATGAAGCAAAAATTATACAAAGTTTCTATCAAAAAACAAGTTTAATTAATTAAAAGAATCCAATATTTAAAAGAAAAAGTAAATGGCTGAAGAAAAGGAAGTAAACATACCTACAGGTGAAGAAGGTGAAGAATAAGAAAGGGAAATTGTTAAGATTCCTAAGAAGGTTGTTTAATATTGCCAAAGTAATTTACAAATTCATGTCATCTCCCATGAAACATATTATTCAAATTCATTTTGATATTCAATAAAATGACATATTCATAAATTTAAAATTAAATGATAATTTTAATAGTTTGCTCACTTCCTCCTGAATATTGCATGTACTAATCCAACACTAAGGCTAGAAAATGTTAAGAATGGTTAAAAATAAACAACCCTAAGTTATTTATTAAGTTTTATGTTGAACCTGAATAAAAAGCTAAGGAATAGGAAAAGTAGCAATAAGAAGGAGCTCCCAAGGAAGGAGAATAACCCGGCGAAGAAAAAAAAGAAGTTGAAAAACCTGAAGCTGAAGAAAAAAAGGAATAAGTTGAATAAAAAGAACTCACTCCTGAAGAACAAGAAAAATTAGGTAAAATAAATTTTAAAATAGATTATGAATCCTTTTAATTTAACTTTACTATTAAATACATATTTAGAAATCCAAAAGTAAAAGTAGAATGCTAAGTTGATGGTAAAATGCAATTATAATTAGATTATCAACTAACTAGATATTAAGATACCCTTTTTAAAGCAATTTTTTTATAAATAGATGCAATTATCAGGAGGTGATAATAAGATTACAATTTTAACTACTAGAAGAAAATTCAAAAAATTTGTCACAGTTGTTACTGGATTAACCAAATACGGTAAGCATCTAACTCTTTTAATACTATTATAAATATTTTCTGTCAAAATCAATAATAGGTGTTAGTTTAAAGGAAGCTGCTAAAAGATTCAGACATAAATTTGCTTGTGGTGCTAAGGAAGAAGGTGAAGAAGTCGAAATTTAAGGAGAAGTTGATGATGTTATCGCCGATTTCATTTGCAAAGAATGGAAACATGTAAATAATCTATATTAATATAATATATTAACATTCCATATTAACATTTATCATAGATTAATTCCAATGTGTTTGTTTACAAAAAAGAAGGTGTTCCTGGAAAGAAATGAAAAAATTTATTTAAACTCACATTTAATTTGTTTGATTGCATATAAATATATTTAATTGTATAAATAATTTCTATTACCAATAATAAATAGCTATATATTCAATATATCAATTAAATATTTTACTTCTATTTCATTATTTTAAAAATCACACATTTTTTGATATTTTTAAATCGTTTTGATATATCTTCTTAAATTACATTTAATCTAAAAATCTAGTCAACTGGTTTGATTTATTTAAGTTTAATTTCATTCACTAAAAAATATTTAAATTAAGAATATAAAAATATTACTTTATTTATTTTATTTAGAAAACTATAAATCTTGATTACTAAGCCTACTGATTAGGTAAACAAAATTATTAATTAGAACTTCTATATTTATAAAATACATATATTTTTTAAATTTAAATAAAAATTAATTTTTTATGTAGATTATTTTTTTTCACCTAACAAAGACATAGGAAATATTTTAGAAATATTCAAAATATGTCCTATCATATATTCCTAATTGAAAACTATTTTATTTTTTAAAACCAATTGAAAGGATATAGATGCTTTGAAAAGATATATTTAACATTCAATACAATAAAGCTAAATTATTTAAAAATCTTATTTTTTAAATAATTGAATGCTATTTATTTAAGTTAAAAATTAAAATCTTCAATTTCAAACATTAGATATTATAAGACTTAACCTTATTAATGAAAAGCTGAGAGAAAATATAAAGTAATAAAGTAAAAAATTAATCTCAACAAATACTTATTTATGTATCTATTTAATATATTTAATACAATTGATTTTTCATTTAATTTTTTAATTAAATTTTTTCGAAATTTTTTTCAATTTCCCCCCATTCATTCAAAGAAGATTTTAAAATTCTTTGAAGAGTTTTAAGTAAAAAGCGAAAAGAAATAATTAAAAAACTTTAAAAAAAATGATTAAATTATTGCAAAAATCAAAATTTATTTGCTAATTTGTCAAATAAAAAACAGGCTAAAATATAACAAAACCACTTATGAAAAGTAGTTGCTAACTTAATTTTTAACCTTTTAAAATTAATTTAGCTAGTAAATTCTAATTTTCTCAAGCATCATAAAATAATTTTTAATTTATTAGAAATCGCGAAATTTATAGAAATCATAACATTTAAGATTTTATAGATTCATCTCTCTAATATCATTTTAATGTAGGAATTCAGTATGAAGGTTCATACAAGAGGAATCAAGGATCAAATTTTGGCTAGGTTTATCAAAATACACTAATTTAAATAAATTAAAGCTTGAATTAAGAGATTGCTTTTAATAAGAATTAGAAAATGTATTTTTAAGTTTAGGAAAATGCACAATATTATAAGATTTGGAGGTTATTTAAAATTTTGAAGTAAACTTACAAGCCATAAGCATTGCATTAGAAAAGCTTACTATTTTAAAAACTTTGAAGATAGTTTTAAAATATATTATAGATATTGAAACTAAAGGTCTCAAAACATAAACGAATACTTTAGCAAGATGCTCTAACCTTTAAGTTTTAGATATTGATTTTTCACATTCAGGTATTGATTAAGAAATATTTGATTATATTTGCTCTGCTTTTATAAAATACCCTAATTTATAGCATTTGATTTTAAAACTTTCAGATGAATAATTAATTTCATGTCTAGCAAAATAAATGAGTTTTCCAACTCTAGAACTCTACTTCCATAGAAAAAATATACTAAAAATAAGATGAATATTTATTATCTTTAAGTTCTTCTTTAGGAAAATTAAATAATTATCAAAATTAAAAAATATCTAAAATTTACAATTTGATCTAACAGTTCAAAATCTTTATTCATTAAATGAATAAGATTTTTGCTTAGAATTAGCAAAGTGCAAAAATCTGACTTAATTATCTCTTAGTATGGAAGAATGTAATGATCAAGATTTACTCAGTTTAAGAAAAGCTATTCAAAAACTTACTAATCTCTCTAAATTAAGAATTGATATCAAAAATATGAATTAAATAAAATTCATAAGAATTCTAAAATTTAGTGACTGATATTGGTAAGATTCCTTATCTTAAAGAATTAGAAATTTTTAATAAAGACAATGATTTAATATTTATATTTTGATGACTTTAAAAAAATCTAAAAATTAAACCTCTCAAATACTAATAGTGATTAAAGTTTAATAAGCTTAGCTTCTGCTCTTGATAAATTTTCTAATCTCTCATTTTTAGATCTCAGTATAGGAGTAGAATAAATTGATACTGTTGCTTTAACAAATTAAAGCTCCGTTTTGGTCAAAAATACTAAATATTTTTAAATTAAACTAGGTTCTGCTTTATCTAATTGCAAAAATCTATCATCATTAAAACTGTTTCTATCCAATTTTAGTAATCTTTAAAGTTTTCTATCTGCTTTATCTTATGGTTCTAAAATTTATGATTTAAGTCTTTATAATTATATTTAAGAATAATAAGTTATCACATCTAAAAGTTAGTTGCTTAGTTAAATACACTTTTCAAACCTATAGAATTTTGATTTATATTTCAGTGATGAAGAAGCCATAAGTATAGCATCTATTTTAGAAAATAGCAAAAATATTTCATCTTTAAGTGTACACATTGGTGAAATTTCTGAATTTTGATGTTTTCTATTTAAAAAGAGAGCTAATGCTGATTTAAATTAAGAATAGAAATAATTCTAATTTTTTTATCTTTTATTGAAAATTTCTACAATTTTAGCAATAGAAAAAATGAGTGTAATTATATTTTTGTTGATTAAACTTTGTTGTTAAGTGTTAATGAATAATTTAAGAAATTAGTAAATATCCAATAATAAACTAAATAGTAATTTTAAGGGAGATAAACAAATAAATTTTAATATCATATTTATTGAATTTTAATGAAGAAAAAATTTAATAAAAAAGAATGAATATTGAGAGTTATTTTTAATCATCAAAAAAATAAAAAACTTATGATTATTATTAAATTAATTATTGAGTAAAATAATCTAAACCACTTTTTTACAACTGAAATTATTTGCAAATAGCAAATATTTTTGAGCATGGATTTTATTAAAATAATTTAAAATGATAATAAACTTTTAAATATTTTTTGTATTTTGGCATAATTAAATTTAAATTTCATATCATAAATTTTATTGTATGGATTTCTTTGTCATTTGATATATAATTGAAATATAACTAAAGGGTACAGAGCATCATTATCTATCATTAAATTAGATAACTAACAAATAAAGATTGAAATTAAGTTATGGATAATGAGTGAATGAATGCGTTTGATTCTCTAAATATGGAGAAAATATAAATATTAGTTGATGAGGAATAAATAACAATCATTTAATTTATGGAGTCTGAAATGAAAATTTATCAAACAAATCAAATAAAAATACAAAAAAAATCAAAAATTAAATAAAAGTCACATTTCTAAAAGTAAAAAAGCCTTTAACAATATTTATAATAATTAAAGAAATCCATCAAAATATACGAAGCAAAATTAGTTATTAATATTATATTCTTATTGCTTGTAATAAATAAGAAAATTACGAATAACTGTAAAGAAATATTGGTTAACATTAATAGCTAGCTAGAATAATAAAGACCCCATTTTCGTTCCCATAAAAAAAAGCATTTTGAACTTATAAATAATCTCAACTTTCTTAAAAGTTTAAAAAAAATAAATTTCAGCAATCTGTCATTCATACACTAGAATTAGTTATAAAACAGGAAAATTTTTAAGTTATGAATAATCAAAATATTCCTTCTTTATAGCCTGAATCAAGCTAGGACATATTAAAAGATAATTTGTCTAAAGGTACTTCATCAAAATTATAGGTCAAGAGTGCTTAAAACAAGGATAATAATGGATCGCCTAACGATATTTTGAGCTCATTCAATCATAAAAGCTCGATATCAAAATTAAATTAGGATTTGATAAATTCAAGTTTCAATTAAACTACTAACACAATAGTCTAACAATTAGCTGATATTTTATTTTACTGCAGAAAAAGATTAGATGAGGTATTTTTTTACTTGTTTTAAGATGAATTATTCAATTTTATTTTTTGAAAATCATGGAAAATGATTATCTCTTTTTAATACCATTTTATTTTTTATTCTCAAAGAAAATTATTCAAAATTCAAAAATTTAAAGATTTTACTAAATAAAATATTGAATAAACAAACATAAAACCATTTTTGCATTTTCTTAATTTAAATTAATTTTCCTTATTTAACAATAAATAAAGAACTCTGTTGATTATCTTACTAAAGTTATCCCTCTTGATTATGAAAAAGAAGAAATGGAGTTGATTGAAGTACCTGAACTTGTTTAGTATATCAAACAAATTATAAACTATCTAACAAAATGTAAACTTGAAATGGAAGCTAAAATGTAATAGCTTATTAAGCCAGATGAAGAATACATGAATGAATATGAAGGAATGCTTCAAAAAATGGAAGCAGAATGTCGTAATCATATTAGAATAGAACAATAACTAAAAATATATGCTGAAACAGCTCAAGAAAGACTTGAATTTGTTGAAAGAGATTTAGAAGTGTTAGAAAAGCAAAACGAAGAACTTAAAATATAATTGAATGTAATCAAATAATTTAAAATATAATATTAAAATTTGGAAATCAAAAAATTCTTTTATTTTTTGTTAGAGATTATTTGATTTAATAAATATTTTTTCAATTAAAGAAAATGACATAAACAAACGAAGAGCTTATAGGTCTAAATAGATAGAGGGATGACAAAATTGATTAATTAAAGAAGAAAGTTAAAGAACTTGAGGAACAAGTAGAAAAATAGTAGCAATAGCTGCTTCATTAAAGCAGTTCTTCTTTAAATAAACTATCCAAGATTCCCTTACATAATAATAGAGGATCTATAAGAGATTCTATTGATCACAATTAACAATCTAATAGTAATTAATATGCCGAATAAAATAGCTTAAGTGGTGCTATTCCATCAAGTGGAGGAAATTCTCATAAAAATCTTATTCAAAATAATCACAATTAATCTGCTCACCCATCTTCTAACGAAAATAGCTCTTAAAAGCAATAGATAAACCCATAACAATAGGGTGCTAACTAGCCATAACAAAATAAGAGAAGTAAAAGAAGTGTAAGTACGTTAAACTCAGGTGCAAATCATGATGAGGGCTCTAATACTTAAAGAGAAGTAATGAGATAGTTGGAAAACAATGCAAACAGACTCAAAACAGAACCCTACAATAATATAAATCATTCCACAGGCTAAAATTCTAATGCGTTAAAGTCTACTAGCAGCAGCCATCAATAATATAATATGAATGGTAGCTAAAATTCATAAACTTCAAATACTTACTCATAAGATGCCCTTGCTTACTTACTTGGAAACACCAATTATAAACCTTCTTCATCATCATCTTAAAATAATCGTTCTTAAACAAATATAAAAGAGGATAATAAAAGAATAATGGAAAAATACTTATTTGATAAAGGAGATGTAATTAATATATTTTAATTTTTTTATTTCATTTTTAATTTAAAATGTCTTTTTAATAAGTAGAAAGCTGTACTGAAAAAAATTTATGGTGATAGTGCTAAATCAAAATCATTTATTGATTTAAATAAAAGCTAAAAGAATTAAAATTCTAGCAGAGGTAACAGCAGTCATGCATCTAAAGGATCTCAGCCATCTAGCAGTTAAAACTAATAGCAAAATCTTATCAAGCAAATCTAATAATAACAGATAATCAAACAAGTCCAAAGCTAATAAGTGCTAAATAGAATTTAATAGAAGATAAACCAAACTATTTAAAATAATGGTAGCAGTAAGAATAGCATTGGCAACAACAGCTCAAATAACCTAAGCAATATTTATCATAATAATGGAAGCAATAATAATACTTTATCTTAGTCACAAACTCAAAGAGCTCTATCTAGAAGCAAAAGCAGAAATAAAGCTAAAGACACCAGCAGCAATGATAATTCCAAATTATAAAAGGAATACAATATCTATACATTGAATCCTTAAAATGTCTACAAAGTTCAATAGGCTAAAAATTCTCCATTAAAGCAGTCTAAATAAGATAGTCATAGAAGCTAAAGTGTAGATGCATACAGTAAGATGAATAATAAGTCATAAGTAAGTTACAATCTCAAGTGATATTAGAAGTATAATTAATAACCATATATAGAATATTATTTACTAATATTAAAATAGAAATTAATCTAAAAATAACTCCAATAATAATAACTTTATTAACAACAACAACAACAACATCTAAATGAAAAACTATTAAATTAATTATTTTTATCTCTAAAATAAAATTATTTTTTTTAGTTTGCACCTGATTAAATTAGTGAAAAAGAAGCTATTAAGATAAATTAGAATGATCAAAATAATAAATGAAATAATTTAAATTTTTTAATTTCTGATTCTCAAAGCAACTAATAACACCTTAAAAAAACCAACCAACAAATAAACAAACCAGTAATTTAAAATCATCAATAACAATTTGATGTAAATTAGTATGAAAAAATGTACATAATTCCTTTTATCTTTCATAATTATATTAATTAAAAATTTATATTTTGTCTATCGTTTTTTGTTGTTATATTTTTCCACTTTAATATATCCTACTTGGAGTAATTTAATTCTTTTAAACTTCAAATTATTTTTTTTAGATTTTATAAAAATTTGTTTAATCATATAAATAAATGCAAAGTAGAATTTAAGAATTTTCAAGATTTAATTTTTAATTTTAAATATTTTAGTTTTTAAAAATAATAAATAAATTTTATCAAGATTGCTTGAAAATCTTTTAAAACAGATCATAAATTTTATATTAGAAATCAAAACAATGAACAGAATATGCAAAGAAGATTATACATATTAAGAAACTGAGCTTGCTATTCTCTTGTATGTTAAATATGCAATTGCATGGATTTTCAATGAGATTAGAGAGAAAACATTAACAGATCAGAATGAATCTTTTTTAAATAATTTTTTTTAATTAACTAACTAATTAAGATATTTATTTTGAAAGTGATGTTTCTACTACTTTATTTATTTGCAATAGAATGAAGATATTGATAAGGAGAGTGAGTTAGTGATTTTTTAATAGAATGAATGAATGATTGAATCAATTAAAACGAAAAAAAAAATAAATAAAGAATCAAATATTAATTTTGTAATAAAAAATAAAAAATAGTAAATAAACAAATAAAAATCTTTAATAGGATTTGAAAAAGCATTATCAAGCAAACTGAAAAAGGTACTCAAAAATTAAATTTTTAAACAATGATAAATATTTAGAATTATGGCATATTTTTTTATCAGTCAAATAAGATGTCTCATATTTTTTCTTCTAACTTCAAATAGGATAAGAACAGTACAATTAGAATAATATGAGTTTAAGCAGCGTTAGATAGTACTTGCAATTATTGTAAGAAAAGGATAATGAGCTAAAAGTTATCGGATTGGAAAAGTTAGTTTCTGTTGTAGAAACCAATTGGGCTGAAATAGCTGATCATCTTGGAGATATGTAATTCACTATTCAAAAATTTATCCTAACTAAATAGCACAAATCAAAGAATTTAAATAGTTTCGATATTTTAAGGGGATAGGCAATTAAATGCTTATTTTAATAATTGTGATTTCAAACATTGAAAAGTAAAATTCGTTAAATGAAAAGTTCATTTAAGATTTAGTAAATAACTACTGCTAAGCATTTGTTATATTTATTGAGGAAATATTGAAATAATTTAAAATCTAAAATTCAACTTATTTAAAAAATGTTTAAGCCTTTTAAAATATAACTTTTATTTCAATCAAAAAAGTGAAAATCTTTATGAGGATGAGTCATTCCCTAAGAGATGGTTGGCCTATTTTTTGGCCTCAAAGGTATATTTCAATTTAGAAGAATACGAAGATGCTCTAGATTTAGCATTAGAATCAAAGGAATACTTTTAAGTTGATGAAAACACTTAATTTGTAGAAGTTTTAGTTAACACTTGCATTAATAAATATATTACTCATAGATAATCTGACTAGGTAAAATAATTTAATAAACAATATTAGAATTTATTAACAGATATGCAAGCAAATTCAATTCAAATTAAAGCTACATTTTGCTTCTATTTGAATTCATATTTAATCAACTTTGTTTGGTAATCATGCTTTAACTTACTTTTTATTAAAATTATATAGACCACTAAGTTAAACCCTAAATATGAAACTATAGTTGAACGTATGTTTTCAAAATGCTTGAGAGATTAAGATTATAAAAGTGGCTTAGGTATTGCAGTAGAAAGTCGTAGAACTGATAAAATTAATGAAATACTTTCCTAATCAGAAGAATCAAAGCGTGGTGAATTAGTTAATTACTTATATGATGTTTGTATTAAGTCACTAAACAGTAGAAATTATCGTATTGAAATTATGCAACTTTTGATTTCCTTTTATAAGGAAAAGCTTGCTTCTCAAGGATTGTTAGCCAATGAATATATTAATTTAAGTTTAAGCTACCACACTTTAGGAAAATATGAAGAGTGTTCATAATTAATTGATGATCTTCTTGTTAAAAATACACCTCTTGCTTATCAAGTAGCTACTGAAATTAGTGAAACCTAAAATTACAGCTTCATTAAGAAGGTAAATTATCTAAGTTCTTTCAAAACAAACATGATTTTTTGTTGAGTCAAAAGGGATTAAGAGAATTTTTTATAAAAATAGGTTATTCAAGCATTACCAATAGAAGAAAGCAACAGTGAAAAGCGTAAAACCGTAGTTGATATTTTAGATGGTAGAACATAAAGAGATATTAACTAAAAAGTACTTGAGCATTTAAATAAGAGTGACCCACTCTATATCAAGCAAATTCATTCAGCAGTTGACACTAAGAAATCAGTTGCTCATTCTGCATTGATTTTCTGTAATTCTATTTTGAATGCAGGAACTGGAAACGATGCATTTGTTAAAGAAAATCTTGGTAAAATCATTTAATTTTGAGTCAAATATTTATTTTCATTTAAATTAATTCAGACTGGGCTTAAAAAAGCTAATTGTGGGCTAGATTTGCTTCTTTGGCCTCATTAGGTATGATTCACTCTGGAAAGCCTGATGAAGCTAGATAAGTCTTTGCTATGCATCTTCCTAAGGGATAAGCTGGTGGTAACACAGGAAGTGCTCCTAATTATTATAGCAATGGTGGTGCTTTGTATGGTATTGGTATTATGCACACTGGTACTCGTGACCCTGAAACTATAAGATATTTAACAGATATAATCAAGGATCCCTAATAAAACAAATAAGAACCTATTCTTCATGGTGCTTGTCTTGGCCTTGGTCTTGCTGGCTTGGCTTCCGAAGATGAGAGTAAATTTAATAGATTCTAAAGTCAAATAAATTTAAAATGATTTCATAAAAAATTAATAGCTTTGTTCGAAGTTTTAAAGAATGTTTTAATGAACGATAGTGCCGTAACTGGTGAATCTGCTGCTCTTGCTATTGGTCTTATCATGGCTGGAACTAACAATGAAAATGCTATTACTGAATTATTAAAATTTGGTTCTGAAACTCAACATGAAAAGATTATCAGAGCCACTGGTCTTGCACTTGCCTTAGTTTCTTTCGGACAAGAAGAAAATGCTGATGGTGTTATTGAATCACTTCTCACTGATAAAGATTTTATTTTAAGGTAATTTTTATATTTTTATTTCTTATTTAACTCTAATATCTAAATTAAAGATATGGTGGTGCTTTAACAGTCGGTCTTGCTTATGTTGGTACTTCTAACAATAAAGCTATTAGAAAATTACTTCGTTACGCCGTAGATGATGTAGCTGATGATGTTAGAAGAGCTGCAGTTATTGCTTTAGGTTTTGTTATGTTTAACTAATATGAACAAATGCCTAAAGTTATGAATCTTTTATCTACCAGTTATAATCCTCATGTAAGATATGGTACTGCTATTGCTTTAGGTATAGCCTGTGCTGGTACAGGTTATCAAGAAGCATTAAATATGATTGAACCTATGCTTACAGATACTACTGATTTTGTGAGATAAGGTGCTATGATTGGTACTGCTCTTATCTTGTAATAAGCTAACTAAAACTCTGAACCAAAATTAGAAAAATTCAAAAAGACTCTTTAAAGCGTCTATTCTAAAAAGCATGAAGACATCTTATGTAAGATGGGTGCTATCCTTTCATCTGGTATTATTGAAGCTGGTGGAAGAAATTAAGTTGTTAGACTTGCATCTTAGTAATTTTTTAAATTTTTCTGATAAAATAAATTCTAAAACTAATATTTATTATTAGATAAGGTTTCCCTAAATTAGCTAGTTGCGTTGGTATGGTTCTCTTTACTAATTTTTGGTACTGGTTCCCTTATGTCAATTTCATTAATTTGAGTCTTACTCCTTCTGCTTTGATTGGTATTGATTAAACTTTGCGTATTCCCACAGACTTCAGCTTTAAAATAAATACAAAGAAAAGTGCTTATGATTATCCTGAACCAATTAAGTAAGATGACAATAAAGATAAAAAAGAATTCGAAAAGGTCACTCTTTCAACTACTAACAAAGCTAAGGCCAGAGCTGCTATCAACAGTAAGAAATTGTTTATTTTCTAATTTCATTTAAATAATCAATTTTTATTTAACAGCTGATGCTAAAGAAAGTAAAATGGAAGAAGAAATCCCTACCTCTAATTAAGCTGAAAATAAAGAAAAGACTGATGAAAAAACAGAAGAAAAGGAGCCTAATTCTTATATTTAAACCAACCCAGGTAGAGTACTTGAAAAATAAAAGAAATATGTTGAATTTATTGAAAATCATAGATACCAACCTATTATTAAAGTAAATAAATATATTTTAATTAATAATTCAAAATTTTAACAAATATCCTTTTAATTAGGAAAGAAAATTTGGTATTGTATTTTTAAATGATACATAAAACTCAGATGATGCCAGCTATCTTGGAGTTGCTAAAAAATGTAAATATTCTATTTTTGAAATTTCAAATAATTAAAAGAAACTTAATATAAAATATAGAAGCTGAATAAAAATCAGAAATGGTTCCTGAACAAGCAGTTGGTGACTAAAATGATGATATTGCTCCTCCTGAGGATTTCGTATATGATGAAAACTAATAACTTTTGGGAAATAACTGATTTTGTTAAAAGATAAATAAATATAAATGAAAATTAAAAAATAATAAATGTTTAAATTAAAATACTCAATTGCATGCATTTTCTACTTTTAATGTTATAAATTAAATTTATTCCTTTTTCATTTTTATAATTTTCGTTAATCAACTTCTTCAATTTTACTTTTATTCAAGCAATCTCTCTTTATGAATTTTGCAAAAATATGTTTTTGATTATTTTTAATTCATTGAGATGTAAATACCTCTTCAATTTAAAGGTTTTGTTGAGTAAATTAAATAAGGCTTAACATATTTGACAATTTCAACTAAATTATTATTTGATTTAAAATTTCTATTCACAAAATAACTTTTAAGATCAGAACTATACTATTAAAAATATTTTTTTTTTATTTTTTTACCAATATAGATTTAATTTTATTACTTGTTTTTTAACACTTTTAAAAATATTTTTATAATCTTTGATTGTTTTTTTGTTGAAAAAATGATATATTTTTGATTTACTTACAGTAAAAAATTCAATTAGAAATTCATGAAATCTAAAATGATGAATTCTATGATTTAAAAAAAATGATTGTTTCTGTTATTAGAAATTTTAATATCAGAGTAAAGATAGATATATTGATTACATAAATTTACATTATGTTTAACTAATCTATTATTTTATATACTAATTTGTTAAAGAAGTATCAATATGAATATTTTTTAATTCAGTTGGAAAGGAAAGCAGGTCTCTTAACAACACAGACTTCCTTGAGTTCAACGGCATCAGCGTAGATAGCCTTGAGGGCGGGGAAGATATCCTTAACGTTGAAGGTCTTGAGATCTTCGACAATCTTCTTGGAATTATTGAAGATATTGTGACCGTTCTTGACGCAAGTCTTAAGACCAGAGACGTTTTCAATGGCGGGGAGGGTAATAATGTTGATACCACAATCTCTAATAGTAACGAGAGAGTTGTTGTAAAAATTAATGGTTTCTTCGAAGATATCTTCAACGGGGAGGGTGTTGTTCTTGTAATCTTAGACTAACTTTTAACCAGCTTCGAAATCCTTCTTGGCTTCAGTGAAACACTTAATTAAGTTCATGTTTAATTCAAAACCATCAGCTAAAATGGGGGTAGCTTAGGTCTTAGCAACGACAGAGCAGCTTTCCTTAAGAGTGGGAAGAGTCTTGAGGAGGACTTAGAGTTTTTAGACAATAGGAATGAGGTCTTGGACGATTTCCTTTTCCTTGATCAAAGAGACAACAGCCTTAGTGGCATTGACAGCGGTGTCAATGTTGGCTAAATTAATATTAAAATAATTATAAGCAATTTTTAAAAATTGAAAGGTTATATTCTAATAAGAGAGGTATTTGTAAGAATGTCTATTTTTGAGAATGATTTTTTTTATTATGGAAATTTTTGGTATAATTTCTCAAAAAAATATTTTGGTGGTAAAATTTAAATAGAAAAAGCTTTTATCTTGATAGATTAATTAATTGATTGATTCCTTTCATTATCTTCCCAAAAATTTTCGTTCAGATCAAAAAGCAAATAAAATTTTTTTTCTCAAAAAATCCACTCATTTTCCCTCAAGTAACAAATTATTTTTTTTTTATTTATAAATGAGATAATTACTGAAACATGTGTTGGTGTTGTTGAAGGTGAAAGAGTCAAGCTTATCGATTAACTTGATATCTAAGCTGCAACCGTGAAGAAGAGGGTTAACATCTTCAATGGTGGTGTAGAGGTTAGTTAAGGTGGTGGCAACGTTGATGGGGTCAGCTTGAATAGCAGCAAGAGCAATCTTGATATCGTGAGAGAGCTTAGCAGCATTAGTGAAGCAAACTTCGAAGTCAATGTTGAATTGGAATTTGGCTTCTTCTTCTTAAGCAGAAATGGTACCAACCAAAGCAATTAATAAAATGGAAAGAATAGTCTTGTTCATTTTTAAATTTCTTTATTTACTTTTTTTTTTATCTGAATTAATAATTATTATAGACTAAAATCTTGAATGATTTTTTTTAATACAGAAGTTTTTATAGAGTCTAATTGAATGAGTTGTGAGTGAGTAAAGCTAGCAAAATATAATCAAGGTGAAAAACTTAATCTTCTAATTTTTTTATAGCAATATTTCTTTTATAAACTAAATTACATCATTCTATGATATTTATATCCACAATCAATGAGGGTACACAATGACTCAGCTGAAGCATCATTAAAAATAAAAGTTTTTCTTTTACATCCTAATTGATTTTACAAAGTAATAATATTATTTAAAACTATTTAGCTTCAAAGTGTTTTACTTTGTATTTTACTTTCTAACTTTTAAGATTAAAACTAATTTTTTTTCAATTAGTGGAGATAAATTTCCAAATTAAACCATCTAAATTTACTTTCTCATTAATAGCTAATTTAATAATATTAATAAAATGTGATATCAAAAATTTATCTATATTTAGTCAAAGCCAAAATGAAAAACAAATTCATAATTTTTTAATTAAATTTTTACAAAAATTTCTCTGAATAATCCTTCTTAATATTAATTAAATGAAAATAGGCAAAATTAAAAAATAGTTGAATGCATAATCTATTTATGGAAATTTAATTTCTAAAAATTAAAAAAAAAATCCTAAACCTTTTAATAATTTCATTTGTACACTCGTTACTCTCCATAAAATTTTTCTAATACACCATCTTTTAAACTAAATGCAATAGAATAAACTTAAGAATGTTATAGCACTAAATGATTTAAGATTGCAACAAAGACCAAAATTATTTACTTTAAAAATAAAATTTTTCTATTTTGCTACTTTATTAAGATAGAAAAAATTTGAAAATTATTCAACAGTAAAATAAAATCAACCTTTGTTGTTTTTCTTCAAATATAAATAAATTAAAATAAAGTAACATGCAAATAATATTAGTAAAGCATAAATTATAAAAAAATGAAACAAATTAATATATTTAAAAAAAACAAAAAAATTATTTTGATTTTAACATGTTTTATTTTTATTTGTTAATTATTGATAAGCAAGCATCCATAGATATTGCTTAACTTTTTTAAATGAAAAATCAATAATAAGATAAGTTTCAGTAAAAAATTATTTATCTTCTCATAAGAATTGCTTAAATATCTATGAATTTTTATTCATAAAATTTGTGAAGAATAATTTTTTATTCAATTTATTTTTTTTGATTTTGTTAAAAATTTAATCTGGCTAAATAAAAAAAATTTCTTTAAAAAAAAATCTAAAATAAATTAGAATAGAAAAATGTGTAAAAAAAACGAATTGGGAAATATTTTCATATATCATTCTATTATTAAATCAAATAAAAACTAAAATATCTATCAAAAACTTTTAATTTTCCAAGCTAGCTGCAAGATAATTTTGAAAATACAAATAAAATTTTTCTATCATCTCATTTACTTCAATTTACTTATGGATTAATATTTAGTTTATTGATAATCTGTAAGAGTTTAACCTATATAAATCCTAAAATATTTTCACATAGTTATAAAAGCTTTTGTTGTTATGAAATAGCTGATTGGAAGATTTTATCCTCATAATACTACTAATACTACCTAAATTTCTTAGCATAATATAAAATTAGTTCTATTAAGAGATTGAGTGTTTTTTCATTTTAAATAAAATAATTATCAAAAATTATAAAATATAGAGAATTTTCAAATTTTTTGTAAAATAAAAACTATTAAATTTATAAATAAAAATTTTGGCATAATATTAAATTAATTGAAATAGTCTGTAAGTAAATTAATATAATTAACCACTTTAACTAAAAAATTTTAACGCTTGAATTTATTCATTTACTAGAAAAATTTGGTATGCCAGTTAAAATATACATTTTTTCCATTTACTCTTAAATATGTTTAAATCTAATAAAAAAGGATAACATTTATAAATGTACCATACTTATGAGAAAGTATGCTTAATTATTTTCTAATCTATAAAAAATATTGGATTCTAAATCTTTTAAATGAACGAATGATTCTCAATAAAGATTCTTCAAAAAAATATTTTTTTGATTTGATAATAAATATTACATACTTTTGAGAGAAAAATAAGCATGTCAAAAGTTAAATTATTATCCAAATATTTTTATTTTAAGATTTGTAATAATAAAGTTATTGTTTTCTGGTATATTATATTTACTATCTATAAGAAAAGATGATATTATTTTATCAAATTTATTTGTCAAGATTAGATTAATTTTACTTTAAAACCTTATTTTAAAAGCATATATAAAATAACAAAAGTAAATAAGCTGATTATTATGACAAAAATTAATATTAATAACAATTTAGAACGATAGCCTTTAATTAATTCGCACTAAAATAACTAGTTTTAATAAAATCTACGTTTGATTTAAATTATTAAATTTACATATTCATTTCCTCTTTCCTTTTCATTACCTAAAAAAAGATGACTATCCAAGCATATGCTGGTAAAAAAAGATATAGAAGTGAAGTAGTTAAAATAGAATTTCTGACACTTAATAATGGCCTTTAAATGTTATTTTAGTTTATTAAAACAGGGAGACTTTAGAAAATTTGTAAATTCCTTCATAAATTTGAAATTATGACATGATATTACGATATTAAAAAAATAAATTAAATTTGAAGTAATTTTAATTAATTACATTTGTATACTTATACTTTTCAAAGAATGGTTCATAATGCAAAGTAAGATACACTTCAATAATATTTAAATGGAATTATATCAGTTTAATGTTTCTAAATAGAATCAAATTATGAAACTTTAAAAAATAAACCTCGAATAAGCTGTAAATTGAGATTTAAATAATAAGAAGTGAACTATTTTTATATTTAGTTAATCAATTTAATTCAAAATCAGTTAATGAAGCTTATTTTCATGATAAAAATATTATTTAATTGGGATAGGATATCAGAATTTATGCCAAGATTTTTTATTTAATAATGACAATTATGAGTTATTATTTAATCAGCCCTCTATCAAACAAAACAAATGATGATCTCAACCAAACCATCAAGATTTCTTTAAAACTGAACAGAAAATTATTAAAATAATAAAAATTGTTAAATATTAAAAAAAATTGATAAAAACCTTAATTCATTAAGTAAATCATTCACAAATACATACTAGATAAACATGAATAAGCTCTTATCTTCTAAATTCTTCCACTCTTCTAAGAGATAACTTACATAGAAGTCTACTTACAATTTTGCCTAAATTTGCTCATCTGCTGCTGAGGCACTTAGAGACGTCAAGGATGGCTCCAAAATTATGATGGGTGGATTTGGTATATGTGGTATTCCTGAAAACTCTATTATTGAACTCTAAAAAATGGGTGTTAAGGATCTCACTGTAGCTTCAAACACTTGTGGTAACAAATGGCATTCATTAAAATAAGTTTTAAAAAATGTTAGATTGTAGTTGTAGTATGTCATGTATTTTAAAGCTTAAAAAATATGAGAAGATTAAAAGGGAAAGAGTAGTTGTTTACTAACAAGATTTAAATAAAAATTTATTAGCTTTAAATATATTAGAATCTTTTAATTAATTTCTTCTATTATTTAAAAATGGAAAAATTTAATTACAAATAGCAAGAATTTATTAACTTAAACAATCAAACTGAATAGAGGTTCATATTTATTTAAAGACATACCTCTATCCTCTTTTAGAATTAGTATGAACAAACACATAGAGCATTCAATTACTTTATTATGTTTTACAATTAGTAAAAATATTTATCAAAAGCGTTTTATAGCTTAGGCAATTTCTACTATCATCAACTAACTTTTTATAACAATTTATTTTTAAAAATTAATTTACCAAAAAATTGTTAATTCATTAGGTGTTGCAGATTGGGGTTTGGGTCTTTTACTTTAAACTGGATAGATTAAAAGAGTTATTGCATCTTATGTTGGTGAAAACCCTGTTTTTGAAAAGCTTTTTAAGGGAGGAAAACTTGAAGTCGAATTAACTCCTCAAGGTACTCTCGCTGAAAAAATGCGTTCAGGTGGTTTGGGTATCCCTGCCTTCTACACACCTACTGGTGTTGGTACTTATGTAGAATACGGAAAAGTTCCTATTAGATATGTTGCCAATACTCCTATCCCAGATATGGTCTCTAAACCTAAAGAGGTAGAATAAGTTTTATTAAAAGAAACAGAAATTTTAAAATAAATTTTGATAATTTTAATTAAAGAAATCTTAAAAATAGGATTTTAAACTATTTCGAAATTTAACTATATTTTTATTTTTAAAATCAAAAAGCGTAGAATTTTTAATGGCAGAGCTTATATTATGGAAGAAACCTTAACAGGTGACTTTGCTATTGTCAAGGCATTAAAAGCTGATAGAAAGGGTAATTTGTTCTACAATAGAACTGCTAAAAATTTCAACGAAGACGCAGTCATGGCTGGTAAAATTGCTATTGCTGAAGTAGAAGAATTAGTTGAAGATGGTGAACTTGATCCTGATTTGGTTCATACTCCTGGTGTTTTTGTTGATAGAGTATTCGTAGGAGAAAAATTTGAACGTAGAATTGAAAAGCCTATGTTCGATACTTCTGATTAACCTAAAAAACCTAAAGATAAAATTACTCACAAGGAAAGAGTTCGTGATAAGATTGTTGCCAGAGCTGCTAAGGAAGTTAAAACAGGAATGAACTTAAATCTTGGTATAGGTATGCCCACGTTACTTCCACAATTCTTACCTAAGGGTATCAATATTATGCTTGAATCAGAATTGGGTGTTATGGGTGTTGGTCCCTATCCAAAGAAAGGTTAAGAACATGCAGATCTTATTAATGCAGGAAAAGTAAACATTTTATTTATTCAACCTAAAGATTATTTATTAATATTAATTTTAAACACTAAAGGAACCTATTACATTATTACCTGCTGCAAGTACTTTCTCTTCATCTTTATCTTTTGGTATCATTAGAGGTGATCACTTAGATATGACTATGTTGGGTGCTATGTAAGTTAGTAGAACTTGTGATATCGCTAACTGGATTATTCCAGGTAAGTTAGTCAAGGGTATGGGTGGAGCTATGGATCTTGTCTCATGCAGATCTAAGGTTATAGTTTTGATGGAACACAATAATAAGCATGGTGAATTCAAGGTTGTTGACTAATGTACTCTTCCTCTTACTGGTAAGGGTGTTGTAAATACTCTCATCACTGAAATGGCTGTTTTCAGAAATTGGGATGGTGAATTAGTATGTGAAGAAATTGCTGAAGAATGTACTCTTGAATAGGTTAGAGAAGCTTCAGGATATGAATTCAGAGTTGCTGAAAATCTCAAAAAGTTCTGATTGAGTTGAAATAAATAGAAAACTGATGTTAAATAAAAATAAAAATTAGAATATTTATTTAATTGAAACTTGCTTACTATTTTAATGAAAGAAGACGAAAAAAAAAAAACTTAATTCCTTTAATAACTTTTTATAAATATATTTATTAACACTTTACTTTTGTATTATTAGATATTCATATCTTTATATTTTATGTTTTTTGAATACCTCACTCAATATTCTCTCACCTCAATCAAAACTAATTCTTTAAATATGAATCAAAAATATAATTCAGCTTAACTACATATCACTTAAATAAAATTATTTTTAAAGATAAGAATCTACAGTCTACAGTAATAAGAGTAAAACATGAGCATAAAGAATATTTATTTATTTTGTATATTTTGAAGCACATCTATCTAAAATAATTTTTTAAATTGGAACCAGTAATCTAAATAACTTTTACAATTTATCAAGTCTCAATAAAATTGTTTTGAAAGAAAACTAAATAGAGGTTACAGTTTTTAGAGCAAAGTTTAGAATGAAGAATATACTGACTCATTCAGTTTTTTAGTACTTCAATCTAAACTAATTTTTTAACTAGAATCAACTATATTATTCCTTTATGCTTTAAAGTCAAAATAAGTTTTATTTTTTGAAAGTAGAATATTTAGAGATTACAACAAGATAATATTAAAAAATTAAATATAAAAATGATAAGTATTTATTAAATCTTTCAATAAGAATCTAAAATAAAAATATTTATGTTCTTAATACCTTCTAATAAAAATCTAGAAATGTAAAAAATAAATAATTGAGTTTGATCTCATAAGAAAAAAAAATATTTGAAAAAAAAAACAAAAATTAAATTTCTAAAAAATAAAATAAATTAAAAATTATTTTAGTAATTGGTAATTGATATTTGTTTATTATAGAATGATATTGTTACTTATATAAAATTAGAAATCTACTTTTTTAATACTAATTTGTAATCATTTATATTTGTAGTTTTAGGTGAAAGCATTGTAGAAACTGCAAGAAGTATCAGAAGAATATTACCAGATGAAGAAACCAGGAATAGTTATATCTGATTTTTCCTTACCTTCATTGCAAATAGAAGCCAATCTAGCAGGTTCAACATAACCAGTGTTTGTGGCATCAGCAGTAACAGCAGGCTTACCAAGAATTAATTTTTTAGCAGGAATACCATCAATTTTAATAATTTCTGAGTAGGAAGTATTGACAAAAGGTTTGCCGCTTTCAACAAATAGAGATTCGTAAGAGTCATAGGTGTTTGCACCTTAGTTATAAAACTAGATATTGTACCAATCGATAGTGTGACCTACTTCTTTTTCTACAGTGTAGTAAGCTCCATTATCATAGTAAGCACGAGAGAAGTAAGGGGCTTGAGGAGCATGAGTGATAAGCAAATCTTTATTATCAAGCTTTTCACGTAAAACCTTTTAGAAAGTGATCAACCATTTAGTACCTGTACCATCTACAATAGCATCATTATCTTCGTAATCAATATCAATACCATCAATGTAAGGATTTTCGTTAACCCATTAAGCCAAGCTTTCAGCAACAAGTGTGGGGTCAAATCCAGTTGGGTTTTAAGCAGCTCCAAAAGCACTGATAAAAAGTAAGGATCCATTATCATGATAAAGTTTTTAAAGATTCTATTGAATTTCAGCATTAGTATTACCAATAACATCAGGTCCAATAAAGTTGAGAGGCTTGTCATATACTGAAACGGCATCACCCATCATTCCATACATCCAGAAAGTAAGAATGAAAATGTCATAACACTTTGAGTTGACACCCAAGCTGTTGAGAATGATGGAAGGAGGCCAATATCCAGCTAATCTGTTGACATAAGCGATAGATTTAAAGGGCTTAGCTTTAACAGCTTCGATCAACTCTTATTAACGGGTCTTAGGTGTGGTGTTAGGTCTGATTGAATTACCATTCTTATAGTAGAAAACAGCACCAGTGAGGAGAGAGACTGCAATTAAAGCAGAGACAACAAAAATGAGTCTGTTTACTTACATTTACTAATTAAAAGTTTTTAATACTGTATTTTATTAATAATTAATATCTAATTAGAGAAATGTTAATTTTTTACAAATCTTTTGACAAAGAAGAATTAGGTAAAGAAAATACAAGCTTTACTAATTAAATATTCAAATCACTATCTAAGAGTAATTGAAAAAAGCATAATTAATTATTTAATGAGCCCTTAAGAAAAAAGACTACAGCCACCAGTTTAAGTACTCTAAAAAAGCTTAATTAAAGAAAAAAAAAATTCATACATCCCATCAAATTAGCTCCATTTACTGCTAAGATAGTATAGCTTATAAAGGAAAAAAATATTAAAGAAATGTAATTCTCACACACCTTCAAAAGTATAAAAGTATAAATTTCACATTGAGACACTTTTACATCTTGTTAAATTCTGATTAGTAAAATTTGGTTTGACACTGAATTAATTTATTAAAATATTTTAAATTAGCAAGAATTTATTTTTTTTAGTTATGTAATGAAAAATATTAAATTTTCCTTTCATACTTTAATTTTATGAGTGAAAAATTCACAGTTAAATAAATTGTTGTTTCTCCAAAAATCGTTCTAAAAAAATATTAAAAACGTGGTTCTCCTTCTCTGGTCTTGCTATTTAAAAGTAAACAGCATATTTTTTAATTAATTTTGAGGATCATTCAAGTTTATTTACATATTTTTTATTTTTATCATACTTTATTTTAGCAGTCCATTTATTGATTTCATTTTAAAATTTCAAATTTATTATTAATTGCGATGTTGTTTTGATTATTTAAAAAACAAATTTAAAAAAATATTATTTTGGAAATTTTTATGACATTATCAATTAAAAGTAAAAAAATAATAATCAAGCACTTAACATAAAACTAAAAAATGAAGTTTTAAAATATTTCTCTTGAAAGAAATATTAAAATGAGAGAGAGATCTATAATATTTTATGCAAGAATATATCAAATACAAAATTTCATTTACAGAAAGTAAATATCATATGAGAAAATAAACAGTTCTTATTTATGTATTTATTATTAATTTATAAAATATACCAATTCATTAATTAATATGTTTTTTTTTATAAAAATGATGTAAAAATGGATAACTAAATAATAAAAATAAATATTAATATCCAACAGTAATAACTTTTCTCATTATTCAGAAAGCTTAAACCACTAAAATATTATTTCTCTTATTTTTTATAATTCTTCAAAATTTCAAGTTACATTTTTAAAATATAATATTTAAGCCAAATAAAACTTTATGTTAGTTAGAAAGCTACTGAGATAGTTAATTACTCATTTACTTTTTATTTTCAATACTTTCTATACCCAAAAAGACCTTAAGAAGAGTAAGAGTTAGACTTAGATGAATTTGTTGAAGAAGAATTTGTATTTTATTTTGTTTTATTTGAGTTATTTATAGCATTGGATGTATTATTAGAATATGTAGGACTTGATAAGCCTGATTAATAGTTTGCTGGAGTATAACTTAATTTATTTCCTCCTGAAGTTCCTTTATGGTGAGTCTAGCTATTACTTTACTAAGTAAAATTAGCATTTTGTATTATATTTGTATTAGGAGACTAAGGTTAATCATGTGCTTGATTAATGTTATTATTATTATTATTATTATTAATATTATTGATATTGTTACTATTTTTTGTGATACTATTTTATGCATTTTATTTTTATGTCTAATCTTGAGGGTTTCTTTAAGAAGGACTAACTGTATTTCCAAAAGCAGATTATTTTTTATTATTACCATTTGAGTAGGGATCTTTGACTTCATCAACCAATTAAATACTTGTTCTTTGGTCAGCAAGAGATAGCTTTTTGATATTATCGTCATCTATTTTAATTGCATTACCTGTAGGGTAAGGATAAATAGAATCGATACTTCCTTCAAATGATTTAAATATCATACTATTAGGATTAAATCTAGCATTAACAGATAAAGGAGATTAGTTACCGTTAATTTCGCCCTCTTAATTGAATGTTTTATTATAAATATCTTTTATTCTCATAATTTCAGAGAAAAGAGAATCTATTTATGTCATAGCAATATTCTAGGGTTTTGTTTTCATATCTGACAATCTATGAATTTTAATATTAAATATATTTAGATTTTCTAAAAAAAATAAATTATTACTTTGTGATGCAAGTTTTTATAAATTCACCAAATTTATCATAAATTCTCAAGAAGCTTTGTTAGTACTTTAAAATTTCTTTCTCATGCTAATCAGTGATTTTCTTTTATGTTTTTTCCATCAGTTCTGTCTCTTCTTTCATTTTATTAACAAGGAATTATTCTAATTCCTTAGTTTAGTCTTTTTGCAACTAAAAGTTTTATTTTTCAGCTTTGTATGCCTAGTTTATCATTTAAAAAATGAATTTAATTATTTTATATTTATATTAATCGTATTATTACATCAGCATAATGCTCAGATTTAGATGTTTCCATTTTGAGCTCATTTTGAAGAATTGATATCTTTCCTTCTAATCTTTCTTTTTCTTTTAACACTTATTCAATAAATTCTTAGTTAATACCATTAAAGAAATTTCCTTTTAATTCTTAATAAGTTTTTTTCACGAGATTGTTTCTTTATTTTAATTCTTCAATAGCTCTATCATAAGTTAATGGAATGAGATCTTTAGAGATCACTTCATCAACTTTTTATTTCATAAAAAATACATTATTTACAATTAATTACATGTCAAATCTATTTACCTTCCTTTAGTTCCTTCATAATAGGACTATCAGTTGTTTTTTCAATATCTAATTAAAATCCTATAAAGCTTCCTCTTAAACTCTTTCTGATTGTGTCGTTAGAAGGCTTCATTAAAAGATTTCTTATAGATTCAGTATCTTTAATAATTCTAGATTTTTTAGGAGCAAACTCTTAGTATGTATTGATCTTTTCTTTGACAAATTATGTTTCTAATTCAACCTATTCAATTCTATTTCTAAGTTGTTTATAATTATAGTTTGCCTCATTGATAACCTATTCTAATTTTTAAATATGCTTAGTTTATATCTTATTTAGAATAGATTTCATCTTAGCTTTTCCGTATTCAATAATTTATTTCCATTCCAGAGCATTTATAGTTCTAGCTAAGTGTTAATTGATCAAGTGAGAGCTAGTTTGTAATTAAAAAATAAAAATTAGTTTATAATAAAGAAATGTTAATTTTTACTTGAAAAGTTGTTTTTTAAGTAAAATAATCATTAAATCTCTCGATATGGGTACTTGTTAGCTTATCTATTCTAATTAACCTGGGAATTCCACAATCTATTCTAAAACATCTTAAGTATTGCAAACTTTGTTAAAATCTAGCTCTCCAATGAATGAACCTCTTAATTGGTCATCAGTTGGTCTTGAATTTTGGCTTTCTCTTCTTGCTGACTTGAATCTGTCATCATCAAGAACTGAAAATTCAGCTTAGGACTTGAATAACTCCTAGTCATCAACTCCAATTTATTTCATATTCTTTTAGACGTCAGCCCATTTTTGAACAAGATTCTATTTTATTATATAATTGTTTAATTCTTAAACAATTTTTTCATAAAAAAATGTAAAACTTACATCATAATTAAAGTTGATGCTATTTTTAAAGTATTCTGAAAAGTGAATTTCAGAGAAATTCAACTTATCTTTTAAGAAATCTTCAACCTTCTTTTAAGCTGTTTTATTAAAAATGTTTTTAGATTTATTGTTTTTTTGTCAAAAAAGTATTTTACAAATTTCTTGCTTTTCTTTCATTAATACTCCAATAGAATTTTCTTACTTACAAATATTATCAACCAATGATTAAATTTGTTTGTGTAAAATTTCTATTTCAAATTTGTTGTAATCATTTTTGGTGATTTGTTAGGTGTGATTATATTCTAGTTTGTGTTTTTCTTCACGGACATCAGCTAGAGATCTTTCAGTTTCAAGTTAAATCTTCTTGAGTTCCATTATTTCTTTTTCTAAGTTTCTGCATTAACTTACTTTCTCTTGGTAAGCTAACTTATAATCAAGGTTTATTGCTGGACCTTTAACAGTGGTGGTTGATTATTTGTCTGAGATTGAGGCTAAATTATTCAAATTTTTTATTGTGGAGCTTGGTCTCTTTCCACTAAATTAACTAAATTGCACTTATTTTTCTATTGTGGTTTCACTAGGTAAGACATTATTTACATTACTATTGATTTAGCTCTCATCTAATTCTGAATCTTCATAAGATTTTGAATTATTATTTTTAGTATTTCCATCTTTGGCTCCTTAAGCGTCATCCATATTCTCAGCTAATTCTGAAGAATTCAAGATATCTTCTAGTGCTTTCACTAAAATATTGAAAAATAAATTTAATTTGATGTATTTTTTAAGTTTTTTTGTCTTACTGTTTTATTGAATAGCCTGTTATTACTCTGGTGTAGCTCTTCCTTCTTTTACAGAGATAAGCATATTTTATTGATTAGACTTTAACTAATCTCTAAGCTATTTAATTATCTTCTTGAAATTAGTATTCTGCTTTTAGGCCTTTTCAAGTTCTGTTTTTAGTTGTTCTATTAATTTTCTCATTTACTCTACAGAAAGTTTGACATTCATCTTAACATTATTCTTAATTGTCTTTGCACGGGTTGCAAATTTAAGAGTGCTTACTTATTCTTCATGCTAACTTGAATGAGGAGAAATTGCTGCTACTAGTGATGTCTTATAATTACCACCAAGAGATTCTTATAAAATTCTAGTCAATTTAGAATCTCTATATGGAATATGTTCTTAGTTTGAAGTCAAAGCATGAATGACATTACCTTTAAATTTACAAAAATTTTAGTTGTTGACAATAATTGAATAAAATTGATTACCTAGACAAGAGAGTGAAAGATTAATCTTTTTAGCTTCTTCTAAAGTTTCACCTGTTGCTTGAGTTTTGGCAATCTTTTCACAACCAGCAAGATCGACTAAATTTAATTTACCAAGTTTTTCTTAGCCATTGCTATATCTTTATGTTACAGTGATAGTAAAAATTGTATGAGAACGTGATGAATACTCATTCATTCTGGTTTCACGTGTTTGCTTGCTTTAATAACCTAAATTAATTGCATCTAGAATATCTTCTTCGCAGTCAACTGAAATAGCAGTTAAACCTTAGACATAAATACCACCTTTTTATGGGTTTTCTTTAATTTTTAAATTGACTCTATCGACTTTAAGTAAATCAAAAAGCTACTCTTTGTAAATTTCTAACATACTAACTGTAATACTGAATTCAATATCTTGATCAATTGCATTGATGTAAGCAAAAATCTAGTTACTTACACGAGGAATAATACCTTTTTGTTTGGGATCATTTACATCACCAAACATAGTGTAAGTTTTACCTGAACCTGTAGGACCATAAGCAAATATAGTTCCATTATAACCCTAAAGAACATCATTAACCATTTCTCTTCCTACATCTTCATAAATTTATTCCTAATTTAAAATTATTTAAAAATGAGATAAAAATCTTCAATTTAGCTAAAGAATTACTTATTAGGTATCGGGTGGATAGACTTTATCAAGAGTATATAAACCCTTCTCAGGCATAACACAAATAGTCTTACTATCATTAAAACGAAGATTTTCACCTCCCATTCCATTTTCATTAAATTCAATTTCCATCTTATTTAAAGGTCTAACTCTAATAAAAGTCTTAATATTACTTGATTTCTACTTTTAATCAAACTATTTAAGAACTTCAAAGTTAACGCTTTAATCCATAGCTTGGTTAGGAGACCCAAGATCATTAAAGGCTGCACTTTTAGCATCAGCAAAACCATTTAATGTAGATACATTAATATTATTAGTTGCATTTTAAGCCTAATTAGCAGTTCCTAAGTTAATACTGCTTATCATGCCACCATTAGGAGGATTCTTACCTATTTATTTTCATAATTTTTTAAAATGCAAACAAAAATCTCAAAACTTAATGTTGAAATTGAAAGCTTATTTTTTAACTCTTTTAGTCCAAGAAATAAAAGATGCGTTGTTTGAGGGATTTTGAATAACATTTCAAACAAATCTTTAATAAATATTATTTTTAAAATTTTACTCATTAGAGTTGGTGTCATGCTAGAATAATTTTTGCTAGGGCTTTTTTGGAGTTAATTAAAATTTTAACTTTACATTAACTACTATGGCTAATTCATGCTAGCTCCTTTTTTTAAAACCTAACCTTAATTTGTTTAACTAACAGTACCATTATTTACACTTAAATTAGTATTATTGTTGTTGTTATTGCTATTATTAGTATTATTTGCATTATTATTGGTGACTTAATTAGCTAAATTAGTGACAGTTACTCCAGGGATGTTGAAGCTAAATGTATTTTTTTAATTTGCATTGTTAGTATTAAGATTTTCTCCCTTTTCTACTGGTGCAATACCTGAAAGATCAAGCTAATTAAGGGGACTCTATTCTTAAATAATCTAATTTGGTTCGCTTGGCTAGCTTGTTTATACTTTTTTAGGGTCTTAAGAAATAAAATTAGTTAAACTGATTTGCGCTGATGGAGACTTTGCTGGTTGTAGTGAAGTACTTGTTGCTTACTTTTTATCTACTTGCTTTAATGAAATAGAAGGGTTTTTAGAAGTGACTACCATCCTTATATTTTTGAAAAAATAAAACTCTATTAATGATTCATATTTCTTTAAATTTGATAAGCTGTGGATGAATGATTAAATTTGATTGCTTATAAACTAATAAACATGAGTTTTTTAAATGGTTTAAAAATTTAAAATAAATTGAATTAGTTAGAATGTAAGGAAATTAAATATTAATGATGATTTTAAATTTTTTTGCTTTAACTCGCGAAGTTTTTAAATAAAACAAGAGACATTCCTAAGAAATTTTATATTTTGCTTATTTATTTATTTCTTCATTTGCTTTGCTAGATATGTTGTGTTTGAATTTCATTTATGTTTTAGATATTGACTGAGTCCATTTTATAATTATAAATTTTAAATATTTATCTAAAATAAAAGAAAATTAACTACTGCTGGAAGTCAGTGAAAATTTGTAGATTTTAAAATTTTTATTGCTTTGAAATTCAGTTTTTAGAAATTGATTATTTGATTGATTTGTTTGTTTAATAATACACCTCACCTTTCTCTACCTTTAGAATTTAATTATAATTTTTCTTTTTAAAATTTTCAAATTTTTTTCATAATTTCAATAAGATATTTTCAGTACCTATTAATCAGTTTACCAGTTTATTCAGTATTACTTTCAGTATGGCCAGTTAAAAAATAATAATATAACCTAAATGCTTTAAATTTTCACTCAAAAAAATTATTTTTTCCTCAGTAATCAATTTGCTTAAAAATAAATTGAAAAAATGCAATTACTTTTGACTGTTATTTTGTGAAATATCTGTTTGTCTTGCATTTGATGAGGTGGACTATTTTTCTTAATTATTCCTTGTAGGTGAAACCATATTAGTACGATCTATTTATTTTTAGTGATATCAAAATGAATAAATTTAAAAGTTTAACCTAAATTGAAATAAATTTCTGAAATTCTGAAAAAAGATGAACTGTCTTAACAATTATCTTCATTTTTTATATGTAAATTAATTCAATTTGATTGGAGATGTTTGGAATTTTTAACACATTAAGCTGATGAATATAATTTAACAATCACAGTTTAAAAAATTGCTATCAGGGTATGAAACTAACTGAAGTATTGCAAGAATTAAATAGTAAAATATTTACTCTTTTCTTAACCCTTAGATGATAAAGAACTTGATACTCCTAGGACTCCTTTTGATCTAGAATTCATATTTCCTAAAAGCTATTTTATCTGTTTTGAAAGTTTATTAAGATTTGATGTCTTTTTCCAGTTAATTAAATATTTTTATAGATGTATTAAACCTTTTGGATTATAATGTTTATCAATTTCTTTTTGTATTTAAAAATTATAAAAAATATTAATTAAATTGATTTTTACATTATATTTTTTCACCAAGAAATAAAAGATTAGTCAGAATATCAATAACTATTTGCTTTTGATTTTAAATATCTATCTATTAAGATTCTCACTTTATTTAATATTTATTTGCAATCTATCTATTTATTACCTCATTAAATATTAATTTTGTTAAGCTGCCATAAACTTACAGTCTCGTAATTTTCTTTATCCCTATTTCAATATATTAATTATCAATCATTATTCCTGTTCAATATTTAGTCTTCTCTTCTTCTCAAGCCAATATTTTTTATCACAATTATCTTTTTTTTATTTTATTTTTATGGTCAAAACCTAGATATTTCAAATATATTATAGTCTAAGTAATAAAAATCAAATTTAAGTAACAAAAAGAAGCTTCTTTACAAACGATATTTTACAAATTGTTGAATGAATTTTTATCACATATTGGTTACAACAATAACTAAAAAAGTTATTTTATTATTTTTCAAAAAAAGATATTGAAATTTGATAGTTTTATTTTATCAAAAAATCGTTTAAATAAGTGCAAATATTCTTAAGGTATTTCCCACAAAATTTAGATATTTTTAACCTTCAAATTCCAATTATATCAAATTTAAACTAAATCTAATCTATTGAATGTATACTATTAAGAAAACAAAATATTTTAAGCTTAGATGAAACTAAAAAAAGATTAAATTTAACAATTTTTTCTTAGTCTAATTTAAATATAAAAAAAATTAAATTTATGTTTGGAGTGTAAGTCAAAAAAGAACTTAATTATAACATATTTATTTATCTTCAATAATTATAAACAATCTTAATAATAAATTTAAGATATCTAAGGAATAACCAAAATTTAGATACTAACGAACAAGATAATCATTTACTTTTTTTAAGTATTTTAAGGCAAAAAAAATGCTCTTGAATTAAAGTGTAAATTTTTTATTTACTTCTATTTAAAGATTAAAAAATAATAAATATTTTGTTACTGATATTTCAGAAAATGTATAAAATAAATTATAATAGAATTCTAAAATCTCTTAAAATTAAAATTAGAATTTAATTGGTTATCAAAGACCACTAACCAACATAACCAATTAATCTTGATTTTAAATTTATTTGATAAATAAAATTTAATTGTTTGCTTATTTATCAGTTTCTTTCTTTTCAACAAATTTACAAAAAGAATTAGAAATTAACTAATATAAAAGAAAAGAAATAAATTTTTTAGGAAAAAGAATGAAATGGCTAATACAATAGAAAATACAAAAAATAAATTTAATATGTATTACAAGAGTGAATATTTATGTGAGATAGTAGATATTGATTGTTTGATATCTTGATTCTAAAATAATTGATTTAAGGGAAATAAAAATTATCTATTGATTGAATAAAGATCACTATTTCTTATCCACTATTTTCGCTTATTTCTGATTAAATTATTTCACTTCATGCATTTATTTATTTTATTATTAAAAGATACTTTATAAGTAGGATATAGATAATAATGATATAAGGGTAAGTAAAGTAGTGTGTTACCATTCATTTTGGTATTTCTATCAAGAATAAGAACCAACTTGATTTTCAAGAATAGCTAATTTATTTATGCATGATATGATTAGTTATTATATTTAACTCTTTTCCTTTTTAAGCTCAGTTAATTGTGATTATAACTTTGAATTTTCATCTTTCTATGCACCAATTGCTAGTTTTAAGTTTTTAAGCAAAGCTGCTAATGTTGGCTTTGTTGTGTTATTTATTTCTTCATTGTATACAGTTACTTCTTATTTCATTGCTGATAATTCTTATCTCAAATTTTCAATATCTTTGTTGTATTCACCTAATTACTAGTTAGTTGATTCTATGATACTCTTTTGATGTTATTAAAATTAAGTTATTTAATGATTACAGAGTTAAAATAAAAAATATTAGGTAAAGCTAGATTTAACTCAATTGTAAAGCACATATCTAAAATAATTTTTATCATCACCTCTACAATTTTTATTTTAGAAACTAATCAACCTATTCAAACCTATTACCTTAACCAAAGCGATGTGATTTTTCACATTTGTTGCTGACTATTAATCAAAACCTGAGTTTTTCAATTCTGCATTATAATCATCTTCCATTTTAATGTGTGCTAAATCTTTTAGTTAAAATTTATTTTATTGATAAATGTCAAAGGCATATCAATTCTGGTATAAAATATATTTCCATCAATTAATTATCTTAGAAGACTATTTATAAATGTATATTTTACATAATATGATTTTTGTACTGTTTTTCTTGTTTTACTTTCGTACTTCTTTTTATCTAAAGTTACTTAGTGTTTTTATTTATAATTAAATACTATTATTTATAAAACTTCTTTTTTTAATCTTCCAAAAATTAACAAAAATTAATGAAACTCAAAATTATACAAATATCTCATTAAAATTTAATACAAACAAATAGCAAGTGTTTTAAGAATTGCCACATTTATTCTGCCAAATGACTTTAATAATTATTAATATATATTAATTATTTTTTACTAATTCTATCAAAAATAATTGTATTAAGAATGTATCTAAATGTACATTTTAAAATTCAAACTAATCTCTATTTTAGCACACCATTTAATAATTGATCTTTTTTCTCATGGAAATAAGTAAAAGTGATCTTTTAAACAAACATAAATAACACTTTTTTACATTTGAATAAAAAATAAATATTTTCTTATGTTATGCAAAATAAATTTAATAGTTACTTTATGATTTTAATTGCCTAATAGATTTATTATCCTTATTTAATTATCATTAAATTCAAAAAAAAGAATAAAGAACTTAGTGAAAATAAAAAATTATACTTATGGATAAGCCTTTTAAAAAAAATTAAACAATTTATTTAAAAAATTTATTGATTTAATTTAAAATAAATCACAATAATGTTTTTAAAAATAAAATTATTATGAAAAAAAAGATTGATTTTAAAATGAAAAAAATAATGTAGGGAATAAAGGTAAATTTTTTTTATTTTTTAAATTAAAATAGATTGAGAAATATTTTTTGTCTAAATAATGTTTTTAAATTCATTTAATAGGTTATAATACTAAAATTATTTTAATTTCTTTGAATAATATTTTAAATTTAGTGTTTTTAATAACTTTCTTTATCATTCCTCTTAACTTATTTTTAAAAAAATTAAAACTTGGAGTATTTAATTTTGAATAATTTCTTAAAATGTGTGTGTATTTAATTTGTTTTTTGATTATTTTTGATTAAATCTTATTTTTATTTAATTATGAATAAATTATTTTAATATTATAATAATAACAAGAAAATAGTGCTTGCTACTATTTTGAATACAAATAAGAGAGAGATAGAGTGTTAAAAACTAACAGATACATTCTTATTTTTTAAATATTATTGAAAAAGCTGGGAAACACAAAAAACTTATTTTAATCAAATTTATTGTTAGGTTTTTTTTTACACAAAAAGAATAAGAAAAATTATCTGAAAGTCAATTATTATCTCAAATTAATATTGATAAAAAGAAAAGAAGAATAAAATATTTTCAATAAATAATTAGCATTCTTATCATTTAGCTTATTTAAATTAAAGGTACATAATATTTTTTAATATATCTAATGGGATGCTAATAATCTAGGAATACGGTTCCAACAGAGTATCTGGAATAGGATGATTAAAATATTGAAAATTTAAAAGAGGAATAAAAAATCAAAAATTTATTTTAAAATTTAGATAATGTTTAAGATAGGAAATATTTTAAACAAGGGGTTCCCCCTCATTAATAAGTACCCTAAGCGAATGGATGTAGATATAATGAAGCTCCAACAAAAGGATTAAATACTTCATGTTAGAGTAAAAAATTTAATGAAAGTAGAACTTTAGATCTCATAAATAATGAGTTATTCTCTAATAGAGTTAGTTAATCTGGAAGAGATTCAAAAAGAACATCAGTAAAAAATAAGCAAAATTTAAATATTTTATAGGAATTCAGACAGAAAAAATAAATTTAAAAAGCTAATTAATAAAATAAATAAAGTATCACATAAAATTAGTGGCAAATGATCTAGATGTACAATTTATAAAATTAAAAAACAAGTGTTGATTTAACTTAGTTATCTCTTTCTTCTGCTCTCTCATCTCAACTCTAAGTAAGATTTTAATCCACATTGAAAGATCTTAACAAATTACCTAACAAAGAGCAAGAAAGTGAATATCACCCATAATCTTAAAACACAATTTACACTTACAAATATCACTAAAAAAATAAAGAAAAAGAAAATATTGAATACAATAGTTTAAAAAAGTAATAAATGATAGAATCTGCTAGACAAATTATGTCCATCAGATCAGGAAAATTGATTCAAATATGTGAGGAAGAGTACGAGTGTATCAAATATATGATTTTTGACAAAATGATTCCTGAAATGATAAAAAAAGGATCACCTTTTACTTACTTTTAAAAAGAAATAACTTACATTTTAGAAAAATGGGGCTCAGCTGTGCATTAGCCTATAATTGAGTAAACAGGAGAAATAAGAAACTTTGTTTCAATAAGAAATTCAAATGATTTTATCAGAATAACTCATGAGTTGTCTTGCTGGAAATAATTTGGAGTATTAGAATAATTTGCTTTAAACGTTCTTAAATAACCATTAAATAATTAATACTTAGACCTGATTAAAAACAATGCATAAAAAATAAAAGCCCTTAGTTGCTTTATTTGGATTGAGCTTTCTTACTTAAAAGATCTAAACAAATTGGATATTTAAGTTGGAGTATCTGAAAAATAACCATATGATAAGCGTATACTTTAAAGTTTAATTATTAATCAAAATGAAAAAAATAACATCATGGATTGGTATAACATTGCTTAGCCAATAGCTAATGAATATGGATTTCTTATAAACAGCTAGCAGATTGATGAGATCTATGACTTTTATATATTTGAAAATGATGAAAAAACTAATTTAAAATGCTCTTTGTAAGCATTCTATAATTATGGAGCTTAATTTTCTTAAAATATATTAAATGTTTTAGAGTAAATCCCAGGAAATGATTTCCATGTCTAGTTTCACTTGAATAGGTTTGGTTTATTAAATCTAAAACTATCTTTGTAGAGTCTAAATTTAGAAGAAGAATCCATTATTTTTGATGACATAATTAATAATTTTTATAGTTAAACATAATAAGTTGACTTAAAAAGTATATGGGAATGGTATAATTAATATATATTTAATGAAGAAAGTGTATACACCCTTAACGTTTTAGAGTTGAATCCAGATGGTTTTTATTTATATAAAACAAGAGAAATATCAATAGACGAGGATTCTTTAATATGAAATTTACAATAAAATTGACATTTTAAAATCTATTAATCAATATATTTATTTAACTAAATTAAAACTCAATATGTTAATTCTTACAAAAATATTTCTTTCTATAAGGCTTCAAGCATGAAGAAGTTAAAAATATGCTTATATTACACTTCCTCTTATTATTCTATTTAGTAACTTCTAACTCTTTATATTTGATAAAACTTTTTAAACCTTCATCTAAAAATTAAAAAAATTATTTATTTCAGAAAAGTTGGATTTTATTATTCAATTATAAAATAAAAGTGTTTGTATTCTTTCTATTTAAAACTTTAAATATTTTTTTAATTGTAATTATTTTTTTCTCCTAAATATATTGATTTATTTTTATAAACTTGAATAAATCAGATTAAAAATATGTTTTTATACTTCTAATTTTTCTCTAATTTTCATATTTAGTGATTGATTATTCACTAAAACATCATAAAAATATTTATATAATTATAATGGAAAAAAAAATATTTTAAAGAAATTTATTGATTAAATAAAAGTTTGATTTTAAGATTATTTTAACAAAAAAAGATTTAGTTTTTGATTGAATACTTAAATGTGCTTTTTTAAAATGACACTTTAGTATTTTGAACATTTTTTTGTTTTTTTATTTTTTTTTTCAACTGTATTTTGTGATGAGCAAGTTGTCATTTAAATAGAAATCAATTTCTTTGGATTACTTTAAAAATATATTTTTGATAAAAATTAAATTGTACATTTGATTTATTAAATTTTCTAAACTAAGTTTTAATTTTAAAATTAGAAAAATGATTATTATGACTTATTTTTTATTGTTGATATTAAAAGATGAATGAATTTAAAATATTTTTGATATGTTTTTGAATACTTTTGAGAAAATAAAACTTTAAATAAATATTTGAAATAATTTATTTGAATTATAAAATTGAATAGCTAGGAATTCATAACCTACAGCATGTTTCCTTTTATTTTTATGTAATAAAGATATTTTTGATAATAATGTATGACTCAAACTTGGAAGGTCTTTGCAAATTGAACTCCTTAGGCAAAGCACCATAAGGTTGAAGATATAATATATCCATGCTTTTCAGCTAGATTTGTTAAAGTATCCACAATATTTTCATCAATATCAACCAAATGAACAATAATTGATTCAGCATCTTCTAAGTCTTGCTATGGATTAATGTTTTCTTATTTGTTTCCATTTACTTCTAAAAAGACAGATTTTGAGCAACTAGAACTTCTCCATGGATCTAAGTAGGTTGAGGGGCTTTCTTTGTTAGACACTTTTAAAGGAATTTATTCTGCAATATAGCCTGTTTCTTCCTTTAATTCTCTTATTGCATTTTCCACTAAATCTGGTGTATCCATGAGACCAGCAGGAATTTCTAATACAAATTTATCAACAGGAGCACGGTAGTTAGCAATAATAATTAACTTTGAAGGTTAATTTTCTTTCTTTAAAACAGCAAAAGTTGTAACTCCATCAAATGGTGTATCTTTAAGTCTTGTTGTACGCTCTATAGATTCGTAATTTTCAATTTTTTTACCACGAATTTCAAAATCAATGTACTTCATTTTTAACCACTTGCCTACAAATGCATCTCTTTCACCTAATCTTCTAGGTTAAGATTACTAAGTATCTTTTTATTCTTGGTTTTGGGTATCCATCTTGCTAAAAGAAAATAAAGGTTTTTATGTATGTATTTGAGTTGATCTTAAATTGAAAGAGAATGTTCTTTATTAAGAAAATGTTGAGATGTTGGCTTTTAAAATATAGCGCGGTTATTTATTTATAATATTTTTTATGGCAACAAACATAGAAGTAAATATAATTTCTAATTAGAAAAAAAAATAAAACCAAGATTGATAGTTTTTGATGAGAATATCTAATATTTTGTTTCTAGATTCAAAATTTGTAAATTCTAGGGATATTTTTGATAATTAAAATTTTTTCAATATCTATTTATCAATATTAAAAAATCTAAAAAAAGAGAGAAGACTTAATTAATAATGTAAAATCCTAGCAAAAAATAGATAATATGTTGGAAGATAATTTATTTTATAATTTTAGTTTATTTGGTAAATAAATTTCTTTTACTTAACGATATTCCTTGCAAATTTAATTGATACTTTTATAAATAAAGATATTGATATAAATATATTGTGATTACATTAAGACCTAAAGCTTAAGCTAATTAATAGATTAAATTAAAGGTCAATAATTTGAGGATTTCTACAAATTTACAATAAATAAGTGATTAAAATATTCTGAATATAATAAGCATCACAAAAAAAAACAAAACACATATTACATTAATAAAGAGACATTTTTACTGAACTAAAATGTCACACAACAACATTTGTGATAAACTCTTGTAAGATTGTGATCTCAATGACTAAGAAGAAGTCAACTTAAATAAATTAGAGTAAGACTATATATAAGTTATTGAGGTTCATGCTAAGTAATTTCTTAATATTTCTAGTTAAGATCATATAAATATTGATAATAATTCTTATTAAATAATTGAAAACAACAATCTCTTAAATAAAAAGTAACAAGCTCATTGCACTGTTTATAAATAGTAGACTAATAATTTAATACAAGATAGTAACTAATCCTATACCTTACCATCAATTCTAAAAAAGAAATCCTCCTACGATTACAGCTAGAATTTAATTTAGGGATAGTTAAGTATAGAATCTTTAAATGTATAAAAGATTTAAGGTGATTTTTTGGCTGGTTCTATATCTAAAGCTAATTCATATGATTTATAGGAAAGATATCAATAATCACCTCTAAGCTAGCAAGTAAGATTTGGCAAAAAGTAAGAAAAAAAGTTTAGTATTTAAGAAGAAGTTCTCAAGCTTGAAAGGGTAGATAGTATAAATTAAAAATAAAGAGAGGATGATTAAAAGCTCTAAGATAATGAAGAACCTGGTAGTGTTGATGAAGAAAATCTAAATAGATCTGAATTGGATTATTGGAAAGGAGAATTACCATTAGATTTATTTTTAGAAAGTACATACGAAAATGGATTAAAGACTAATTTGGATGCTTTAACTGTATATAGACCGGGAGTAGAACCAAAACTTTATTAATGTGAAAAAAGAAATATTGAATCTTATTTGTACTTTGATGAAAAAACTTATGATTATTAATCAAGTGTTAAAGAAGGAAGAAGAAGAAATATGCTTAGAAAAATTAATGAAAATGACGGGTTCTTAGGGTTTTATACTCAAAACAAAAGAAATGATATTCTAAAAATGCTTGTCTGTGTTACTATGTATAGCGAAAGCAGAGAATTCTTAGAAAATACTCTCTACCACATATATTAGAATTAAAAAGGATTTCTTAATATAGGGCTTAAAGATTTCTAAATTTGTGTTGTTGTTATTTAAGATGGTATTATGAAAATGAAAGAAGAAACAGTTGATTTTTACACTGAGATTGAAGGAGAAATCAGAGACCCTAATAGAAACTTAAAAATAAGAAGATTTGAAATATAAAGCTAGTTAGACTACTTCAAATTTAATAAATAACAATCTGTTATTGACTCCAATGAAGGACTTCCTCCTACTATACCTAAGCGTATTGCACTTACATATTAAAATCGTTTATACTTTGTAAAGGAAAATGAGAGAAATAGATCTGAAAAGCCAAAAGTTTATAGCTCAAATTGCAGAGGTTACTCTAGCAATTAAATAGGTATGACAGTTTTTAGTGTTTTTAAACATAAAAATGCCAAAAAACTCTCCTCTCACATGTGGTTTTTTGAAGGTTTTTGTAGACAATTCAATCCAAAATACTGTGCTCTTGTTGATGTTGGAACTCTTGCTGCTCCAGATGGATTGCTTAAATTTTATATGGCTATGGAAGGTAATTCTAGAATTGGAGGTGTTTGTGGATTCTTAGGTCTAGAAGATCCTCCTGAATATGAAAATAAAGAAAAGCAAGTAGTTGAAGGGAATGAGTTGCTGGAATAGGAGATTGCTAATAAGAAAGAGCATTTGAAGAACTCAACAAAATGGTGGAATGCAAAACAGTAATCAAATTAAGAATAATCCTCTAACAAAAATAACGACACTTTAGACGAAGATGAAAGCGAAGACATGAAATAAACTGAGCTCTAACATAAAAAAGACTCTCATTTTAAGAGAAAAAAAGCTAATACAACTATCTTTTAATTTATTTTTTTCCTTCCTATTCAGATAGTGTACTTCACTCTATACTTTTTATATTTTTTAATAATTAAATGCTTCTTTGGCTTCCTTTTAAAGATATTAAAATGGGTTTCTGAAAACTATTTATCTGGCTTGGCAAGTCTTAAAAAGGCTTAACTTTATGAGTATACTATGGCGCATATGCTTGATAAAAATTTTGAATCTCTCTTAGGATTTTTACATGTCCTTCCAGGTGCATGGTCAGCCTATCGATACAAAGCCTTAGAAATAAAATTATCTCAAAGATAAAATCTATTACAAAAACGTTACTTTAAATAATTAATAAACCCAGATTAGCTAGAAGGTAATATTTAGGAGGCTAATATGTTTTTGGCTGAAGATAGAATTCTATGCCTTGGTATATTTTGCTAGCCTGATTCAAATTTTATTTTGAAATATATACCTGATGCCTAAGCTTTTACAGATCCTGTTGAAACACTTGAGGAGTTTATGAATTAACGTAGAAGATGGATCAACAGTACTCTCTATGCCTTAGATTATGTTTTAAAACATTATGCATTTCATGTTGAAGAAAGCAGCCATAGTAGTTTTTCTAAATATTTTCTTTTACCACTTAATATGGTGTTTGCAAAAATTGGAGAATTAAACACTTACTTTATTCCTGCATTTTACATTTTTGTTGCTTTAATTAGTAGCTTCTAATTGGTTTCCCCTGAAATAAAATATGGTTATTAATATGTTACAACAGATGGTGATAGTGATTAATTTAAGTGTGATCTTAAGATGGAAAAGCCATCTGATGATGAACTTTGTTCTTCAGATAACAATGAGTTTTGCTACTTTATTTGTGAAGAAAAAAATTTTCCAAATTTTTTGCTTATTCTATTCAACATAGTACCTGCTATTTACATATTGTGCTTCTTGTTTATAGTATTTGCTAGTATGACTTTTAGAATTAAGCTTGTTAATAGATTAGGTGTTATAGAAGAATTGAGTAGGACATTGCTTACTGCTGAGTAAAAATAAGAAGTTGAAAACAGAGAAAATGAAATTGAATAGAAAAGAAGAGAGTTGAAGAATACATTACTAATTTCTTAAAAATAATTAAAAAAAGAAAATAAAAAAATAAATGAAGAAGAAAAGAAACTTTAAGAAAACATAATAAAATTAGCAAAACAGGAATTTAAAAATATGGAGCAGAAGATTTAATAGCACTAAGTTAAGCTTTCTCCCAAAGAAAAATAATTTAAAGAAAAGTATGATACAATGACTTCTTAAGATTTTTCTAATAATACATTCAAAATTCTCTCTGCCATTATGTCTTTTGTAAGTATAATTGTAATGATTATTGTAACTTTCGCTATTTTAATGAATATCTTCAATACTAACTTTGGGTTAGTATAGAGTTTTGTTAAATTAGATTTCTGGCTAAGACTGTATGTAATTATCATGGCATGTCTAAATACAGGATCATTCTTTATATTAGTATTTATTCATTTACTTTTCCAACCAAAGCTTGTCTGGTATATAATAATATCCTATTGGAGTTATACAATTTACTAGCCAATTTATAACTTCACTTTAATTATATTTTCATTCTGCAATATTGATGATGTTACTTGGGGAACTAAAGGTATTTCATCTGAAGCTACATCTTAAATTTTTTATCAAGGTAAAGTTAAATTCCTTATCAGGTGGTTTTCTTCTAATGCTCTTCTATTGATGATATTAATTTGTGGTAACATATTTACAGGAAAAACTCCATACATAATTTTGGTTATAGGTATGTACGGAACTTTATACCTGACATTAAAAACTATATTAGCCATATTAAACTATGTAAAGTATTTCGTAATTGATAAATGGGTAGCATACTGTAGGATTAGAAGATCTAAAAATTAAAACAAAGATCAATAAAAAGAAATAGAAAAAAAATTCAAGGATTTCTTACAAAAGATTGAAGCTTCAAAAACTAAAAGTTCTAATGAATGGAAAGATCTTTACAAAAATAATAATAAAACAGTTAGCCATGATTATATTAAGTTTTTATCTGTTCCAAAAATTCAGTAATGAAAATGAAATCTCTTTCTACATTATCAAAATTATTAATAAATAATCTTAACAAATTTTTTATTTTTTTGTAAATTACGTATTCAAAATTACTTCATAAAAAAATTTTTAACAAAGTTGTTTAAATTTAAAATGAAAATTTATCAAATTTCAATCAGTAATTATTTTCATCATTAATACTCCATTAAACTTTCTTGTGTTCATCTAGATTGATATTTTTAAAAATAATATTTTAATTATTCAGTAAAACATAGTGTTTTGAAAAATTTTTAATTTTACAAAATCTTTATGTTTTTGTATTAATCAGATAGATAACTAAAATTTTATTTGCCTGTTGATCTAGTTTATAATTTAAAATTTTGAAACCTTGAATTTTAATGTTCTATTACTAAATCTATGATAAACTTATTAAATTAATTTTGATTGAGTAAAGTATTCTCATTATTTATATTAGGAATGATAAATTTTATTTTAATGGAAATCATCATAGCCATCTTTCATTAAAATATTTAATTATGTTTATTTAAATGATATTAAAAAAGAATAATTATTTGGTTAACATTCTAAATATTTGCAAAATGTTATTTCTATGAAATAAAGTAAAATTGAAGCTTTTAATAAAAAAATTTTGGATTCATAATTACTTAAATTTGTCTGATAAAGATTGAAGAAAAAATAAGGTGACTCCTTAAAAGAATTATCAATGAAGAATCAATTATTGTTTTATTTAATATTTGGAAATAGATTTTGATTCAATAAAAATAAAAAATTTTATTCGGGTTTATAAATCATTTGTTTTTGGATAATAAATAAAATGAAAATAATGCATTTAATTTAGTTTGAATATTTAAAAGATATCTTTTAGGAGAATATATGCAAAAAACATTTAGCTTTTAAGTATATTTAATTTATAAAACTTATTACAATTTATTTTTTAGTATAATTAATTTAATATTGTCACATTCCAGAAGATAAAACTGCATTTTGTCTTACAATTGAAGGACCATATTCTAAGTAATCTTATCTACTCTTACATACTTTTTCGAATCCAGGCTAAGCATTAAAAATTTTAATTAATTTAATTGATTTCTAAATATTCTTAAATTTACTCTTGTTGAAAGCAAACTACCTCCCTACCAGACTGAAAAACGCTAGTGAGGATTTTGTGCGACTTCAACTATGATTGGTTATGGCTTAGTTCCATGTACAGAATATCTTAAGAGTCTGTCATCTACTCTTTTCTATTTAAATTATTGGAAAATATTTTTTTTAATGCTACATGAACATCTTAATTACTTAAATAGCTGATTATAATCTATCAGTAAAACCTTCAAACATTGTAGAGCCACCAGATAAAACAATATTCTATATTTTAGATGTAAAAATATAAAAATATTCATTTTTAATTGTTATTAATTACTGAGTAAAGATGTCTTCTAGTATCAATAGGAGATCCTTGAATAGCATTGTCAATACATTCATCAATAGAGGTCCTCCATTTGGAATCAAAGAATTCCTGAATGAAAAAAGTTTGATAAAATCAGAAATTATAAAATACAACAAATATTACAGGATAGAAAAACATTTCAGGACCTAAGAAACGTTCATAACCAACATCCATAGTATATTACTTTAATTAAATTTTAAAATTAAAATTTCACAGGTTTTTTTAAATAATTTTTACTTTTTTATCAACTTGACTTTCAAATGTGTATTGCTTAAATTTATTGGAAGGTTTGCCATCTTTGCCAGGCTTATCATATCTTTCAAATTCTTAAAGTAAACCTTTGGGAGCTACATATCCATATTTTTCTTTAATTTCCGCAGAGATTCTATTGATATCTTAATTGTTAACTTTTTCACCTCTATCTCTAATCATTTAAGCTATGAAGTTTGTAATATCTCTACCAGCAAGAGGAATATGCTTAATACAACTACCAATGACATATCCATCACTCTATTTAAGTAATAAAAAAATTTATGTATTAAGTATAATAAATCGAACTTTAACATATTCTTTTTTTACTTGAAAATATCTTTAAATTATTTGCCTTAAAATATAAAAATTTATTGGGTAAGCGCTAATCAAAGAAATCAATATTTTGATATGGATGTTTGACAGAAATTTAATTGTTGCTATTTGGAATGAATGAGTGTATGAAAAATCATATCAAAGATATTTATAAATCCGATATTAAAAAAATACTTACGACTGGAATAATGTGAGTAACACCATCACCAGAATCTAACACACAGCCAGTTAATTTGTTTCCTGTTGAATTGTTTTATTCATGCATTTAATTTGAGTAGAGGGCAAGGACAGCCTAAACTCCGATGTAAATACTTTTAGCATTAAAAGTTTCAAAGAAAATTTCTGCAATATTTTCTCTATTTTCAGGAGGATTCATGGGAGGCTCAGTAAGAACAAATGTTGTTTCATCAGGGTCGCAACGAAGGTAATCGAATATACTCTTTTACCAGAATTTTTCCATTAAAGTCCAATCTGTAACAATACCAGACTTCATTGGGTAAGTTTTTACTTACTGATTTAAGGCATCATTGCCAATGCAAAAATCTAATTATTCATTGTAATTCTTACTAACTTAAACTGTATTCTATTTAAAAATGAAAGTAAATTTAAAACTATGTCTTTTTATAATTAGTTAATACTTTATCACTATTATCAGAAATAACTGTAGGGATATCGTAAGTTGGTTCAATGTTTCCGCCCCAACCCATTTTTGTGTAGCTTTTTAATTAAAATATTATACATTATTAATAGCCAAATATTTGTCTAATTAATTAAAATGAGTCTGGGAGGGCTTGTTTGCTTAAAGGCTCATTGCTTAATCAACTTCATAAATATTTAAATCATCATTACCCTGTACCGTTATCAATGATGGCAACCTTATTTTCGATAAAGCATTTACTATCCATGCTAATTTTTATATACTAATTTAATATTCAACTTTTTTTCTTTGTTAATAATTGAGTAATTATATTTTTTGCTACCTTAAAATTATTAGAAATAGTATATTTGTATCTTTTTTATTATTGCTTATCTGCTTGATAAAAAATATATTTTAAGTGTTTATTCGATCTGATCACACCTAAGGTTCATTGATAAGATTATTTATACATTTATTTAGCTAAGTTAATAATTCAATTAAATGCAGATAATATGGCAAATAAAATGTTAAAAATAAATTAATTCTATTTAATTTTTTATTTTTTGAAATCTGAAAATAATTTTCTAATTTTCTTTATTATTTTTGATGCAGCCAATATAAAAAATAAGATTGTTTATTTTTTTGGAATAGATCAAGAATATTATTTATCAGAAATAAATTAGTTTTAAAAAATTTTAATATTTTACCCTCTTTATTGTGAATTAAAATTTTATCTTTTTATATATTGTGTTCTATCTCATTAATTATTTCAAAGACTAGAATAATAAAGTTTATTGATGAGTTTTATTATAAGAATAGAAAATACCAAATAATACTTAGACTTTTTATAATTTTATTAACAAAAATATAAGTCGATAAAGGATTTTGTCTTCTTTAAAAATTATTTCTTTTGGAAAAAAATAGAAAAAACAAACGTTTTTTTGTTTATATTAAAAAATAATTTCAAAAACTAACTAAAAATAAATAAAATATAAAAGCAAACAGTTCTAAAGTTTTTATTAAAATGAATGTCTCTAATCAAATTCAAATCAAAAATTTCTGTAAAGGCTTTAGATTTTTTTAATAGACCATTAATTTTGGTTATAATGCGTTAAAATAAATAGCAAGATTAGTAAAATATTAGAAAAATAGTTCAACGCATTTAATTAATTTTTCAGGTAATTATTTGATTATTATCTCAAGTGCTTTTTGCTGAAATAATAAGCAATTATTAAAAATTATTGACAAGAAGAAATAAAAACTAACAAAATAGGTTTTAAAGACTATTTTCATTTAATATCCTCAAAGCTTAAAAAGAGAAAAAAAACCAAACAAAAAAAATTGTTTGAAAGTGCTCCACAACATTTCTAAAGAAATTATACATAATTGAAGGACGATTAAAATCCACAAAAGAAAAGTAAATCTACTTCTCAAAGTCCTAGTAAGGTCTACAAAAAGATTTAAAAGGAAGCCACTTCAATATCATAATCTAGCATTGAATAAAGTTTACCAAAAAATTAATTTATAGAACCCTCAAAAATAAGGAATAAATATTAATTTTCATAAACTTCAGCAGAGAGAGAGAGATAGACTGCACAAGGTAAAATTAAAACTATGATTGCAAACTTAAATGTCTTATAAAATTCTGGAACAATGTTTTAAAATATAAAAGGAAGAGGATCTAAGGAGTAATTTAAAGAAAAGATAACTCATCAAGTAGTTGAAGGAGGAGAAATAAGTTAATCCGATTCTAAGTTGGAAGTCGAGTAAATAAGTTAGTAAATAAGCGAATAATAAAAAATAACGAACAATCGAGAAGGTAGTTCAAATTAAAAATTCTTAGCTTTTAGTTTCGAAAGTTAGTGTTTTTAGACAAAAGAGTAGTTACTTTTAGAAAAGAAAATTTAAAATATGGATGACCATCGTCATCATCAACGAATGATAGATGAAGGTGGAAATGAAGGAAATGATTTAAGTATGAAAACTGAAGAGAGCCATGGAACTCCTGTTTTTAACTTCTAGATTGAAAACAAAAATGAATTTTTCTTCTCAAGCATACCTTCTTAAACTTCAGATAATCTTAATTCAACATAGAAGCCAGCACTAAACAGTATACAAAACAGTAAATCAAATAAAAAAGGTGGTCAATTTTGTTTTGACCCATTATCTTGGGAAGATTAGGGTCCATAAAATGAAAATATTCCTTAGAATTTTATATCTCTACCACCTCCTCCTCCTCAACAACAACAAATCAAAAAGCCATAGGAGCTTACTTTAGATATTCGTCATTATGAGAAGCAAGAAAAGGAGATTCCTTTACAAACAGATGGAAACTCCTAAAAAAAGAAGCAAGACGTTTTTGATTTTTAGGATGTACATGAATATACTGGTTTTTGTGATGTAGCTATGAAGAAATGTGCAAGAGAAGATCAATAGGATAGGGTAATTATTATATTTTTATTAATGTTCATGTTTATTTTCATATCAGAAAATTGATTGATTTTTTTAGTTTAAATGGAAGAATTCTTTTAAAAAAATTATTGGTGATTTTTTACTCATCTTTAATCATTTTGCGCTGAAAGATTTTTATAATAAAATTTCATTATATTTTTCTAAAATAGTTTTCAGCCATAAGCCCTCTTGATTTAGTTGCAAATAATGATGCCTTCTTTGCTGTATATGATGGACATGGTACTTCTGACATTGCAGAAAAAGTAAAAGAAGAACTACACAAAAAGATAAAATCAAATGAAAACTATCCAAACGATATTGAAAAAGCTGTTAAATAAAGTAACTTCTTTGACAAATAAAAACCACTAAAAAAATAATTTATCTTCAATTTTGCTTACCCCTTTTTTATTAAATTTTTTTTCTCTCTCAAATAATTTCTTTGCTTTTATTTTTTTAAAGAATTTTAATAATTAATTATATAATTATCAAAATAAATAGGCTTTAAGGAGATAGATTAAGACATATGTAACTCTTAATAATTATAATAATTAAAACAAGGAGGAACTACAGCTCTTTGCTGCTTAATCAAAGGTGATGATATTTATATCATAAATTGTGGAGATAGTTTGAGTGTTCTTGTCACTTATCAAAATGAAACATAATTGCTAAATGCTCTTCATAAGCCTTCAAATGAAGAAGAAAAGAAATTACTTGACTAGAAAAAAGCAATTTACACTGAATAAAGAGTTTCTGGATCTCTATCTGTCACTAGGGCTTTTGGTGATTAGCAACATAAAGAATATATTATTTCAGAGCCAGATGTTCATACATATAAAATAGATGAAAATTCTAAATATCTATTCCTAGGTACAGATGGCTTTTGGGATGTAATTTTTTTTGACTTCATATTTATTTAAATTCTATGTTTTAAGTTGACTTATTTTAAATCTAGATAATAAACTATAAAGACGATTTGCCAAGATTATTGTAAAAGAGAGAGGAAACTGATTAAAATATTAAAGATTTATCAACACATTTAGTAGAAGAGGCCTCAAAAACAATTACCCATAAAAAGAAAGACAATATGACATTATTAGCAATTGACTTAAACTACTACTTTCGCTAAAATAATGAAGCAAAAGAAAATTAATCAATGTAGTCTATGCAAGAAAGCAATTGTATTGTGCAAAGCTAAATAAAAATAAATACAGAAATATCTTCCTTCTTCTTTTAGGTAAAATCTCCTTGCTCTGTAGGAAGAAGTACTGAGAAAAGAAACACAATAGGAAGTATCTCATAAAAATAATTCTAACAATAGCAAGAACTCAAAACTTGCACCAAGAATAAATAAAAGAGAGCCTTCTTTGCTTCTGAAAATACTGATGAAGAAGTACTTAGTAAAAGCGAAGATATGGGGAAATTAGATAGTATAATATAAAATACAAAAGAAATAAATGGTTTTGAGCAGAATAGGAATTTGATATCATAAAGTGTGACAAGCGTGAGTGATTTAAATAATTAAAGTAAAAATGAACAACAACCTTAACTCATGAAATTGAATAACAATTCATAAAACTCAAGCAACATGGAAATTAGCCCTGTGATTAACACCACTCCAAACTCTAGCTAAAAAAAGTTTAGCTTTTAATTTCCGACTTCTAACAACAATTCTTCAAATAACCAAGTTTCTTCTAAAAAAATGATAATTGATAATAACCAAAATACTTTTTTTTAATTTTGAAATGCTGATATAGAGCGACTTCTGTTGACTATTTTACAATGAATGGCTGGCTTGAATGATTTTATCATCAAAAAAAACATCAATGGAATGAAAATATTATTATTAATCTAAAACACCTATATAAAATAAATCTCTATACTTCCTCATACTCCCACATTTTCCTAACAACTAAAATAATCATAATCAACTTTATTTTGTAAAAAACATAACTTAAAACTATGCTTCATAGCTAATTCTTATCATTCATGCATACATACATAAATAGTACATATATTACCCATATCCCTCTATTCACACACACACACAGCCATTTAACAACTAACTAAATCTTTAATATTATCTAGTAATCTAAATTTAACAAAATAAAGTATCATTTTTATAATTCTAGCTAGATAATTAAAAATATAAACTTAAAAAAGACTTTTAACAATTGTAATGAAAAATTTTTCCGTGTTTATAACTAATAAAACTGATAAATTGACTAAATGAAAAAGTTGAGAAGATATATAAATTAACATGCATTTATTTTATAATAATTATCTCCTAAACGTATCTAAAAAAGAGAAAAATAATTGTTTATTTGGCATTCGTTTTCATCAAATTATTAAAGAAATAATTAATTATTTGTACAGCATCAATAGCATCATTGAATCTGAAATTGATTACAATAAAATTATTTGAGACCTGAAAAAAATTGAATTCCAAACAAATAGCAAGTAAATATTTGATTAGATAATATAAAAGATTCATAAAAATCTATTTATTTATTTACTAACTAAGTCACTTTCTGAAATTTTCCTGCTTACCCAGAGAGATAAATGTTTGACTTAAATTACATACAAATTTATGAAGTAATAGTATATAAAAATAAATATATAATAGGTTAGTGTTTTATTTTAAATGGAATAAAAAATTATTTCTTCTTTTAACTTATTAAAATGTTTGTTGATAAAGTTTTGTATTAAAAAGCTAATAAATAAGAAATTAATATTTTATGATAAGCTTTTAAGTAAGAATTTTTTACTTTGTGTTTATATATTTTATATCTTGTAAAATGAAATTCTTTATGATAAAAATATATAATATCTACTTACTTGCATTAATCAAACACACTAAAATAATAGCATAATATCACTTTTTATTTCATTTTTAATTTTATACATCCTACTATTTTTAATATTCAGTAAAAGGATTCAATCACCTTTGCAATCTTTGTATCATCACAATTAGGATATTCTTTAAGGACATCTTTATTTAGTTGATCAAGTATTTCTTTTATCTTTAAATATTAATAAATTCAAAATGAAATCTTGTAGGAATGAGATAAAAAGATAAAAATTATTTACTTATTAAGAGAAATTATTTAAATCCCTTATTCCATATATGTAATTTTATTCTAATAATTTATTTAAAATTTCTTCCTGATGATTATCCATTAAGGTAGGATTTACTACTGCACATATTTTCTTTTTTAACATTAACCCTTCCAATAAAGTCCCAGCACCTAATTCAAAGGTATATTTTTGCTATGAAATGAGTTAAAAAAATTTACCACAGTGGCTTATAACAAAATCGGCTTATTAAAACTCATTATTTAACGTTGGCTTAAAATCAAACAATTCTATTTCAATTGGAAGCTTTTTGATATAATCTTCAATCATTTAAAATTTTCCTCTTTTAGATTTTTAAAATTATCCAATTAATTACAATCATATCAATTATTAAAAAAATATTTAACCTGCCTTTTTATAAAACCATTTTAGTGAATTAATGCTATGCTAATAAGTTAATCATATCAGGTTAAACAAGCGCTGTTAATAATTCATCGAATTCAGTAGTTCCTACTGTTGCAAAAATAACTTTTTTCATCTTAATAAATTTACTTAAACCTAAAACAAATAGATAAATTAAATATTGTTAATGATTTTTAATATTACTGATAAGTATTTTTTAGCTATTTTTTATGAGCTTCCAAGATATTTTTTAAAGTTAGCAAATATGTTTCAAAAAAAAAGAATATTTTTGAACAATGTTAATTTTAATTTTAAAAATAATTTTTCAATTATTATTTCTAATGTTATTTATATTTTGATATAAATATTTTAATATGACATTGTACAGGTAATTAAATAAATAAATTTGTGATAAAGTTACTAGTATTTATTTAGAAATCTGTTAATAATTCATTTCTAAAAACAATATGCTTGAATCATTGCATTTTTACTTAAATCATAAAAATGAAACCCTAAATATTAATATAAGCATATTTCTTTAAGTTAAATGTAGTTCTACTTTTGTTTATATAATTAATTAGTTATGTATATAATTAAAATTATTAAATCTCTTAAAACACTGGTTTCGATATCATTCAGTAACTTAATTATCATTTTAATTAATAATATTTTTAATCAAGTAAAAATTGAGTCTTCTCATAATAATAGGAACATAAGTAGAAGAAATATATTTATGATCAATAAAAATTCTTCAAATAAACTATTTCTTCCTTAAAATAATGTGCCTTTGTAAGCTTTGAATTTATATAAAAGGTAAGAAATTAAATAAGGAATAGGTTAGTAAGACTAGATGCATTTTAAATAAATTTAATAGACATAAAGTCTTCCAATTAGTAATGGTTAAACATAGAAAAAAAAGAATATTGTATACAAGTTATAATTAAGCAAGCTAATTTAATGCGATCAACAAATACCTGATTTATATAATCCAGAAAAATAAGAAATTAATAAAAATGATAGGCAAAACTTATAAACTGATACAAAAAATCAATATTTTTTTTAACCATCAATATAAAAAAATTGTAATTAAAGTTTAGGGATCTCAAAATCTCATTCCGTCAAAACTTTTTCTAAAAATCCTTAAATGTTATCTGAAATGGAATCATAAAAAGGTAGTTTTTTGCAGCAATAAATGTTAATTCCAAGCTTGGAAAGATTAGGAGACTAGAGTAGTAGTATTATTCCTAAAAGTAAAGAAGATATTTATTCCAAGTAATTTAATTCACCTAAAGCTTAAAAGAAATTATAAATAAACCTGCCCTCTAATCAAGAATTATAATTAAATGATTTTCGCAATTTTTTAAGGGAATAGATTTTTATATAGTAAAGTAAATAGGTTTAAACTCAAAGTAACATTAAATGTCTCACTGATTTTTTTTCTTCAAAATAATTTAAACTTCATAAAAACCAAAAAACGTTACAATAAAATTAGAAAAGTTTGGGAGTTTCACTAAAGAATATTTTCAAGAGTATGAAATAATCTAAATAAAACTTGAGTAATTAAATCATAAATAGTGAGAGGAATAAGTAAAGGTCATTTACAAATAATTTCACTCAAACAAACTACAATAATACCAATCAAAGCAACTAAAACTTAGATTCTGAGACAGATTAAAAATATAATAATACAATTAAAGTTGAAGCTAAATATGGTTAAGAGGTAAATTAAAAAATTCAAAGCCTTGATTAACCAAAAAAACAAGTTAATAATTGGAATAAATTTCTAGAAAATTAAAATAAATCATAAAGAGCAAACTTGCTTAGTAATTTAAAAGAAATAAAAAATGAAAATATTATCTAAAAATTTAACAAAAAAAACAGTGTTTCATTAAATTGTAATTAGATATTTGCAAATGAACAATTCAAATAAAAAATAATTTCTCCATCCCAATCTGTATAAAAAAATAGTGATATTTAATTGAAAAATGCTAGTTGCTAAATATCATAAATGCTTTAAAAATAAAAATAAGATAATTAAAAATTAAAATATCAAAGCTTTTAAGAAGATGCTAATAAAATTAATAACTTCAAAGAAAGCCAATCTAAGACCACTATTTAAGACCAATAAAATGAAATAAAAGTTAAAAACTTTATCAATTTTGCTAAAAATAAGTTTAATTATAATCTCAAAAACGAAAAATATAAATAAGAGCCTATCATCCTACCTACTTCTGTTTTCAACTCTCCAAAAATAAAAAAAAATATTTCTTCAAATAAATCTGACGAATTAGATATAAAACCTTGGGACTACTACAATGTTCATGAAAATATATTTGACTCATATAATAATTTAGTTGAAATAAATCAATATGACATACAAATTGATGATGGATTTGAACCTTCATGAAATAAAAATTATTTATTTATGTGGATTTTTTTTATGTCTCAAAAAATAATTATTTTCAACTAAATAAATAATTATCTTTATTATAATTTAAAATAAAATAAAGTTCTTGATACAAATTTTTAATTAATTGATAATAATACTAGCTTTATAAGGAAAATTTGTTTAATAATATTTTTAGTTAATAATTAGTTTAGAAATATTATAAACCTAATTAAAATTAATGTTTCTACCATTTTTAATTAAGTTTATAAATTTTTATTATGCACATTATATTTAAAAACTTTTGTGAACTATTTATTTGCAAATGAAAATACAATCTTAATACAACATTTTTTATTGTGTTTTTAACAAAATGTAAATAAATTTTAAAATTAATTTCTTGAAAATAAGATTGATTTAGGGGAAAAAAAATTTGATATTTAATTTTTGTATGAAATGGAAATGATAGTTAAATTTTCAAACTATTTCATCAAGCATGTTATAAATTTCTTAGTTAATATCAAGGTAAACTTTACTGACTTATTCATTTCCTTTACTTTCTTTTAAGAATTTAATTAATCCTTATTTGAAATTTTTTAAATCATCTATGGTTTTGTCATCTTCGGCGTTGTCATCAGATCTAAGAAATTTTTCATCAGGCCTTTTTTAAATATACCCTACCAAGAATTATACAATAACCCTACAGAGTTTACCTCTAATTGAGTTTTTTAAATCTGTAGTATACATCTTTAAAATATTGAGCAAAAGAGGGGCAAAATTCTTTCTGATGTTATTGACCATTAAAAAGGCGTACTAAGCTTCTGTGAAATCTAATATTCTTACAAAAATATTTAATACTTGCAATCCACTAGCTAAATATTGAGAAGATTCTAATGCACAATCTTTTAATATATAAAAGAAGCTGCCCTCGAACTCATGTAAAATAGGGCCTAATGAATCAGGTATGTAGATATTCTCAGGGTCATTTGTACTAAAGTTGACATTGTCATTTTCTCTTTCTTATTTCTGCTTGTAAAGAATCTTCAAACTACTTTATAGTATTTATAAAGTCATGACTGAATTAACCTTTTATTTAGAAGTAACTAGGCCTTTAATTCTGATCAGTAAATGTCTGACTATATTCCCCATTCTTAATTTTTTATTTTCTTCCTCACTACTATCTAAAAGAAAATCAATTTTAGATTAATCTGTATCATCTTTGTATTATTCACTACTAGGATTAGAATCGTCACTGTATTTTTTGTATTCTTCTTTCTTTCTTTTAATTTCTTCAATTGTTAATTATTTTAATTCTGTATTTTCATTCCAGAATTTAATGAAGGAAGAGAAAAATTCTAGATAAAGCCTAATAAATGAGTGGTCACTTCTAATATAAAATCTATCATAGCATTTATTTAATGTTTGTATAACATTCTCAACCTCATTAGATAGGTAGTGAAAACCTTAAAATTTGACAAATAGTTAATCCATAATTCTAAATGGACCTTCTTTGTCTTAAAGCATATCAATTTATCTAATTTGAACTAAACTTCTCTAAACAATGCTGCTTGAATAAGTTTAAATAAAATCTTTAATTCCTTAGCCCTTTTACTAAGAAACCACTTCAGGACTTTCTTAAATTTTAGTTTGCTCATAGCATAAAGTAGAGATTAGTAATTCGGTTAACTATCTTATAGAATAGTTTTCTATAGAATGCTTTTTCAATAAAAATATTAACAATCTTAAAGTATTTTGATAATTACTATCAATTAATTTATAACAATAATAAGCATTTTCAATAGCTAGTATTTATAAAGTCTCTATATCTTCAGATTTTATTTCGAAATTTTCATAAAAGTCTAAAACCATTAAATGATCAAAATACTATTAAAAGTGGATCTTTGACCCAACTTAAAAGTTCTTTTCTTGAAGGGGTATTTATTCATGGAAGCATCCACCTAAGAAAGCTTGTGTAGAAAGCTAAAAGGTATCTTGCTTTTTTGGAGAATTTATTAAATTAGTTTAAAAGTTACAGACAATTAATTATTGTAAAGTGTAGTGGTATTGGCAAAGTGTTGCTAGTAAATTATTAGATACAGATCCTTCTAACAAATACTTTTCATAGTCAACCTGAACTAAATTAGAATAAAAGTGTTCAAATATAAAAATAGAGACTTCCTTATTTAATGAATACAGTATCCTATTAACTTCTTTAAGAATATCTTCCTTATAATTTGCTATAGGCAGAGATTGCACAATCAAATAAGTTTTTATTTTTTTATAAATATTATTCATATCTCTCAATTCTTTCACATCTACTGTATTCTTTAAATCTAATTCCTTTAATGGGATGACACTTTAAGAGTTTTCCATTAATTTAATTTTTAAGTTGAATTTAAATTTCATTGACTTCTCAATACTATCACAAATTAGCTATTTCTCATTATGCAAGAAACAATCTGTATTTGTCTCTTTTGAAATCTCAAATATTCTATATAACTTTCTTAAAGATTTTTAATATTTTTCTTCCATGAGTTCTGTCACTAGGTGAGGTAATCTTTTTATTTCGATTAACATAGTTTATTTAAGATTTTCCATAAGCAAACTGATCTCACTTTTACTATACTTTTTGGTAAGCTATTCAATCATCTTAGGATTCAGCTACTCATTTTCATATTAATCTTTTTTTTCCTATAAAACTCTATACCTAAGGGGTATGCTTTTGTCTTAGAATTTAGACTATTTAGTTGAAGGATCCTTTGCTTATTCTACTTTATCATAATCTTAGTCCACATAGAAAAAAATTTGAATTATGTTTGTTAATGTATCTAAATCAAAAGCATTCAATTCAATACATCTAATGCAAAACCTAGCAAATTACTTGAATAGCTTTTTACTTCCAAACTATGTGACCTTTTCAATGTTTTAATTTATAACTTTGAAAAAATCTTTGATTTTTCCAATTGCTAATTGATCAAAACTAATATCTTATTATTTATTCTAATTTATCTATTTCTTTTTAGAATTTTAATTCTTTATAAAATCTACAACAAAATTTTTAATTTCTAAGTTTTATTCATGTTACTTGTTTTCTTTATTTTGAACTCTTTTATCCTTAAAAAGATCAAAAATAGTCATATCAAGAACATTTAGAGCTATGTATTTACTTTTTGACATCTTCACTTAATTATTAAATTCATTATTCAATATTTTAAAAAGAGTTGAACAGATCTATGGATAAACCTCTTTCTTCTTCTCAAATTTTTACCAAATTTCTGCTATTAAAACTAAGGATTTCTTGATGATCTACTTTGAAGATGAAGTCTTTAGAAATTTTAATTATAAATTAGATTTAGCATCTTTAAAAAATAAGATATAAAAAAAATTTACCCTAACTTATTCTAAACAGAATTATAACAAAACAGCAGCTAAATTAATATAAATAGCTTCACTGTTAATAAAACTAAAATCATATGATTACTCTTATATCATCATTGATATGTAAATGTCTATTATCTATTCTATTTGATTTTCATCTAAATGATTTCTTTTTTTATGAATGATCAAAGTCTATAATAAAGCTTAAAAGAATCTATTTATGAAAGGACTTTTTAAAGGTAATGACTATTTAACTATATCTTAAAGCACAAGTAAATATTCATCTACCTTCTTTTATGATAAAGTCTCTGAATTTTTTGTTAGCTATTCCAGAGAATTCATCATTTTCTAAAGAGTTTCCATCATATTTTGGTTCATTTTAAATGCTATAAAATATCTTTTTTTTCAAAACAAATATCTAATTATCAAGAAAAATTGCGCAATTTTTAATAAATAAATATTTAAACATAAAGTAAATGTTTTTCTTAAAAATTTAAGATAATTGATTTATTTGCTTTTTTTATATTTTAAAATTTTAACACTTTTTTGTAAAATTTTTCTCAAATAAAAAAAAATGATTTTTAAATTTGAAAAGAAATTTAATGATTTTTTGGATAAAATAATTAAAAATTGAAAAAAATTCTTAATTTTATAAGGACAATTTAAAAAATAAAATAGAAAAATAAATAATAAAAAGCTAATTAAAGAATTGAGAATGAGTTTTTTGTTTACAAATTTTTATCTAGCTTAGGAATAAAATTTTGTTTGATATATTGTTATTTAATTTTTCTACTTTTAGTAAATGATTAGCAGCATTTTCAAATATGATAAAAATTTAGAAAATGAGTGGCTTTTCCCTCCTGAAAGCTGAAAGGAGAAAAAATTGTTTGATAACTTTTCAAGTTTTATAATCAGTGTGCTCTGAATTATTTGTTTTAAAGTTTGTCATTTATTAAAGAGATGAATTATAAAACATTTATATATAACAGGAATTTTTAAGAGGATACTAATGTAATTTAAAGATGTAATTTTATTAATTAAATATATTATATAGGTTGGGGTAAAGTGCTAATTTTCTAATAATTGTTTAATATGTTTCTTTTATAAAATTGTTGGTTGTTACTAATCTTAAGTCAGAATCTATTATTAGACATTAAGAGATAATCAGACTAGAAATTAAAAGCAGCTACTTTAGGTTTTTAATCATCTAAAGACTCAAAGAAAACATAGAAATCTTTGATTTCGTTGCTTTTGACTTAATACTTCAAAGTTAAATAATATTGCTTTTGTTATGTTTCTTTGATAGTTCTTGTTTAAATAGATGAAATAGAGCTAAAATTTGACACATCGCTGAATCTTGAAAGGATTGAGTCATGAGCATATTAAAGCATGTTAAGAGTCTACTTTGAGAGTTCATTTTCATCAAAGTCTTCAGTTTTCCAGGTCTTATAGACACTGTCTTGATATCTTTCAGCAATTACAGGCTTGGTAGAGTTAATTCTAGCAGGTAAAAAAGATTTAGCTTCAGAGATTACGGAGAAAGTACTGATGATTAAAATTAAAGCTTTCATTTGTATTTTTCTTATTTTTAAAGATATTTCACAATTTTTATTTGTGGTTAGGGCTAGGAAGCAATAAAATTGCCTTCAACTCTGTAAATTTTTTTCAGATTGTTAAGAAAAAGAGGAGTTTTATTCTTAATACCTCTTTATTATGAAAATTATTTGTGATTCAACTTATCAGAAAATAATTAAGTAATTAAAGGATCTTAAACTGATCAATAATTAGTTAAATTGATTTTTATTCTTTTTTCAAAATAAGATTATCAAATATTGATAACACTAAAGATGAGCAGACTGCCTTAAGTATTAGTAGTTTTACTCTTTATAATTAAGCAGGTAATTCAGTATAATACTTGTTGTTTAAGTATCAAAAGTAGTTTGATTTATAAAGGTGAAGAGGCTGAGTGGCAAAGAGGGAAATTAAATTTATGAAATTTATTTATTTTTTTCACAATAAATAATTATGAAAAATGTTTGATCAATGTAATTTGTTTCTATTTAAATTGGCCCTGCTAATCTAATCCCCAAATTAGCTTTGATCTCCCATTATCTATATTAAAAAAGAAATAGCTTTTTAAAAAGAAAAAAAATAGTTCGAAATAAATATTTAATTAAATCATCAATATTGCATCATAACAAAAGACTGGTCATAAAGGGAATTCACCCAACTATATATTCATTTGTTACAAAATTAAAAGTATTTATACCTTATCGCTTTTACAAATATACATCAATTTTATGAAAAAGTATTCAGATATGAAATTGAAAGCTTTACTTAAAAAACAAAGTTAGTATATTTAAATAATAAGTAATCATGCTTTATTAAATTAAGTTGGTATTAAGATTATTGCATTCAGATTTTACAAGACTAATATATATTAAAGTCAGCTGGAATCAGATAATACTCCAAATTAATAAGGATCTACCTTCAAATGTCACCTCAAAAATGATCTTTATGAGTAATTAAAATAAAAATGATCAGTGAGAATAAATACAGAAAATCAGTTGATTTTTGATTGATTTTTATGCTGATAAAGAATATTCTATTTACGCAAAACTCCTAAATAAAATTTAAATATTAAGATATATAAATACGTCTTACTTGGAATAGTAGATACAATAAATAAAAAGAGATGTTTCATGAATATTAAACAATAATTTATTTTGAATATATTCAATACAAAATACTATAATTAGATTGATTGATCATTCAATTTTTTTATTGATTTTAGTTGCTTAACTTTTTTATTAATATTATGAAGAATATGGTTATTTATTAAAAGGTGGGGAGTGCTTCTTTTAATTAAATCCATCACAATTTAAATGTGAATTTTATTTACTTCATTTCACATTTAAATTCTACCTTCTTTCATTGATTTTATTTGCAAATATGTTTGCTTTTAGCTTCTCTAAAATGCATGAATAATGTTTTTTAATTAACTCTTTTTATATTAGATTGGTACTTTTTATAATTATCAATCTAATGACCTAACGTATTTTAGGTAATATCTTTAAACAAATATACTTAATAGTAATAGGATAGTTCAAAATATATCAAATGTCTATAAAAGTATTAAAGTCGATTGCATTCTTTGTTCAAAAGAGTTTAATTGGTGGGCACACTTTTTTTAATAAAAAAGAAATAATCTATTCATATTTTTATGTTTTATTTAAATATGAATGAAATCAAATTTAAATATTGCTTAACTTAATACCAAACTTTCAAAATTGACCAACATAAATAATTTTTAATTTCAATTCATTAATCAGAGTGGATATCTATTGTACTTTTATTGAATATTAAGTAACTAATTGTTAAATGAATCAAAATATTTATTATTTCTAAAATTTTGATTAGGTCTATTTAACACATTAAAAAATGAATTCACTATGATTATTGACATTTAAAATAGTTCTATAAGTAATAAAAGCTTAAAATTAATATAATTAAATCTTACTTACAATCAAATAGTACATTAAATATAGTTCTTATTAAAATCCTTCTTGAACATTTTAATTTCATCTCTAAATATTTTAATTTATTTCAAAAAATATTAAAAATAACAAAATTACTATTGATGATCTTTCAAATACTCAAAAGTTTAATTTAAAATAATTCATAAAATAACCAATCAAAATTTATTCAATTTATTTCTATTTAATTTATGTTAACATATTGAATTTAAAAAAAATTATTTAAAATATTTTTTCATAATTGTTGTTTATTCTAACATTTTTTTTTGAAACAAATTTTATGAAAATTTGATGAATTTTTTATGTTTATTTAAATAGTTAATTAATCAAAGTAATAAAATAAATAGATTACAGAGATGATATGAAAATAGAAACTGAAATAATTTTCAATCTCATAAAATTAGTTTTAATAATTTCTAATTTTTTTTAAAATCATAAAAATTTTTTAGAAGCAATTTTAAGAAAATGTAAATCAACTTTTGATTATTGTTTTAAGTAAGAAAATAGATAAAACATATTATACCATAAATTATGAATAATTATTTTTTCTACCAACTTTTTTTAAATGAACTTATTTGTGAAAGCAAATAGATGAAAAATAAAAATAAAATAAATCACATCTTTTTCATTTTTGTTAGATAATTTATTATTTTTTTATTTATTTATTTTTTTCAATTAAATAATTAGGATGAAAAAATTTAGCAAAAAGTGAAAAAAAATAAATATTTTACAATAAATTTCAATAAACTTAAATAAAAGTGACCATTATTCAGAAATTATTACTAAAAGCAAAAACTTTAAATTAAAATTTTGTTTATTTATTAAATTATCAGTAAATACTTAACGTTGTTAGAATAAAAACTTTCTGATGAATTTAAGATATCTTCATATTACCTCCTGATTGAAATATAGAAAATTTTAAAGTTTTAATCATCATCAGAAAGAAAAAAATAATTTTTTATCTAATTATTGAATTTCATTTATAAAATTTATTGTTAATTGTATTAATTGACATGAATTAAATTGAGGATATTTTCAATTTAATTAGAATTTACTTTTTAAAATAGAGCAATTACTTTTATATTTAATAATTCATTTATTATAAGGGTATTTGGAGATTTTCTTTTTATCGTTTTTATATAAAACAAATAAATTTGTTTTAAAATATTAAAATTTCCAAATCAAGTAATTCAAGATGATGATGGAGGTAAAGATAATCAGAAATAAAAATCCATAATAATCACCCAATTGATCATATATTTTAATTTTAGATATTTAATTTTGAAAAACTAGAATAAGTTAGAATTAAATTAAATATTTTTTTTATTTGACTTTAACGACTTAATATTTTTAAAAATAAAAAATTATTTTTCTGATGAATAAAGAGTTTATTTGATGATATTTATTGATTTATTTTTAATTTTTTTGATCAAATTTCTTTTATCTTTTTTAAATTCCTATTGAAATAATTACAAAGGGCAGAGGATGAAATAATAAGGAATATAATTGCAAAATAATTACCCTGCGATATTATTTAAAATAGAATACTTAAGCTTACTTTTATCAAAATCTATCACGATGAATTCACTTTAATAGTAATTAAAGAATAATTTTTAGCACTCTATTCTTTACCTGCAATATTATCTTAAAAATATGATCAAACGAATTTTTGACTGAAGAAGAATCATAAATTTTAAAATAAACAAAATTAAATTGCACCATATCCAATATTTAAGAGAATAAAATATAACCATTGAAAAAAAATGGTATTAAATCAAATTAATCTTCATTATTTAGTGGATATCTTTTATTAATTTACTAACAAATTTTTAAATCAATTCAAGCATTTTGAAATCATAATAAAAATCTAAGCTAATTTATAAATTCATCAATATTTTTTAATATGTACTTTTTGAATTAGATTACAATTATTAATTATTATTACAGACAGCTTCTTTGGTGATAAATGTCATTTGTGTTTAGCTGTATGCTTTCAAATTTAAATTATGTTTTAGAATTGTAATTTAATTTTGCTTAAATCTGATTGTAAAAAATGTATTTACTACCTTAATCTTTATGTAAATGTTCATTAAATTTTTTTTTTTTATTGAGAGTAATATTTCTTATATAAAAAGAAAAATAATAAGTATTTACTGGATTAATTAATCCACCCAAACAATGATTACATCTGAATTTTATTTTGAATTAATTCAATTCTAGAACACTTTATCTTTTCTTACCTTTTACATTTTTAGTCACATACCTACATTAACTTTTTTAAGTAAGATAAAATTCCTTTTCTGAAAATAATAACAAAATTTTGAGCATAATAATAGATTTGCTTTATTAACAAATATTTTAGTTTAGGAAAGTACTTTCGAATTAGGATTTTGCTTAAAGACTAAATTGAAAATGAAATTAGAGAAGATTTTTTTAAAACTTTTGGATTTATTTGTAATCTATGTAAAAATCAAGTTTTGATAAATAAAAATTAATTGCTTACTATAATTTTAAGTGAGAGCTAAAATATGGATGTTCATGTGATCTTTTCTAAATTTAGATTAACTTTTAAAGATTTTAATCCCATATTTTTAATTAAACACTGTAAAAATATACTTGAGAACAAAAAATCTTTTTTTTTTAATTACCTGTTGCATGAATAAAAAGATAAAAATAAAAATTTGTGAAATCAAAAGGATAAAATTAAAACCTCTTCATTTTGTTTTCCATAAAAATTATCAATAAAATTTAGCAAGAATTTTTAAATTTTCTTCAAATTTAAGCATTTCTTCGCAATCATAAATATTGAAAATAGAACATGACAACTAACTCCTACATCTTGTTTAGAAACTATTTTAAAAATGTTTATGAGGCTTGTATATCTTATACTTTAAAAATTAAGATTTTATACTTGTTTCAGATTTACATTAGATAATGATACTTGCTTGATTCATGCTTGGCAAAAAATTTGAGAATGTCAAAAATTAAATAAATATCTTAGTGTAATTAAAAAAGAAAGGGTAAATATTAGCCTGCAATTACTAGTATTTTTATGATGAAATTTTAATTGAGAAGTTAAATATTTTGTTTATGATTCTTTATATTTTAAGAGTGAGTGAATGAGTGGATTTTTATAATAATTTCCATATCAAATAAAAAAGGTTTATTCCTTTAGATATGCATGGATTAAATATCATTTAGATTTTCTAATTAATATTTATGTTCGGGCTAAATTGATTATGTTACTATAAAAAAATATACATATACCCATAAGAAATAGTAAGCATATATTTTGATTTGTGTAAATTAATTTTTCTGCAATTAAACAGAATGACTTAATTTTATGCTTAAATTAAACCATTAAAATACCAAATTCAGTCATAATTTCAGATATTTTCTACTAAATTAATTTATTTAGATTAGGCAGCATCAAATTGATAAGTCAATTTAAAGATTTATTCTTATTAATAAATTTATACCGCCATGCTTTTGTGTTTAGTTATTAATAATTTTAGATCTTTAAATCTTAATGTTTAAAAAAATTTCTTAATATTGCTAGATTATTTATCTAATAGCGCTTATAAATAAATATCTATTTCAGTGTCTATATAAACAAGTTAAGTAAAAAAAGTAAATTAATTAAACAATATTTAAAATAGTAGCCACTTAATTGTTTAACAGAATTATAGATAAATACAACTTTATGCGTTTGAAAGATATTATAATAGATAATATATCTTCAAAAGTTAACATTTTTGTAACTTATTAAAATGTATTGAGAGATTAGAGATTCCATAGTAAATTATATTTGAAACAGCCTGACATAAAAGATAATACATTGGTAAATGTTAATTTAAGTTTACTTAAATTAAGTAGAGCCAGATAGTACTATAATTATATTAAGTAACTTAATTTCTATGTTCGATTAGGTCCTATGTTTGTTTCCATTCTTGAGCATATTATTTACAAACAGCTATAGTTTATGATAATTTAAGTGGCTTTCTTAACATTTAATAGAAAATAGTAAAATTTAAAAAAGATTTTTGGTTAAGAGTATAAATCCAGTAAGTTCAAAAAAGATGCAAATAACTCGCTATTATTTTGAGATTTTACCAAGGATTTATTAAATTTTTTTAATGGGATTTCAGGTTTATTAAATTATAAATTCCCACATTTATTTATCATTTTGCATGTTCAAGTACAATTACAATTAATTAATAATCTCATCATCATTTATCAGGAACAAGCTATGAAAAAAAATAAAAGTATTAATCGATTGGTAAATCTTAGGCTTAATTAATTTATATACTCCTAACAAGCAAGATACCCATTTAATGCATAAAAAATAATTAAAAAATTAAATTCTAAAAAACAAAAATAATTAAAAAAATCATCTATAAAAATGGAAGGATTAAACGAAATGCCTATTAATTGGGAATTACTTTTAGAAAAGCAATCTCCTGAAAATGCTATGACTATTCTTAAAGAAGAGCTTGGTCCAAGCATTTTAGGAATCATGGAAAGCATTATTTTACAACTAGAACAGAGAAGATTTTTGGCCCTGAGGTCAAATGTCATTCGTCTCATTGATTATTTTTCTAACTTCGAAGCTACCCCTTGTGTAAGAAGTTTGATTCTCATTAAGGAAGACTTGTTATCTTTAGATTGTTTTGAAGAATCAACTTTAAAATGCCTTATCTCTGGGATTTAGTCAGTATTTTTAAATATGTCATACTTGCTTTATTACTTGTAAGAGGCCTTCTTAGTATACCCTTAAGAATAAGAAGAGAACTATTTAAATCAAAAGATGAAAGAATTTGAATAAAAATTTGTTAGAGTTTCATCTCAAGAAAAAAGTTAATAATTCTCTCCAAAAAATTGGAAAGAGTCTCTAATTTTCTGAAATAAGAAACAATAAAAAGGCTTTAAATTAAATTTCATTCTAAAAAAATACAATTTTAATAAAACAAAGAGTTTTCTAAGGCAAAAACCTAAAGAAATAAAAAAGTAAAAACCAAAATCACCTACCTTATCTCATTATCAAATACTAAATTATTCAAATTTTCTATGTTATTAACCAAGCAAACAAAACAACCAACCTTAATAAATTATAAACAAATAAATCTAAAACTTATCTTATCCTTTTAAATTTACTGCATATTTCATATCATCAAAGTATTTATTAAATTTTATGAAAGTTTCTCAAATTAATTTAAATCTTTCTTTCTTGAAAATTTTCATATGGGGAAATACACTCTGTAAGCAGATTTTTTAAAAATTGATTGATAATATCTGTTCTTCCTCTTCCTTATATAAAAAGGCTTTATATATGAACCAAAGTACTTAAATTAATAAATACTTAGCTGAAAGTCAAATAAGATTCTTTATTAAATAATAAAGAATAAACATAATCTACTTTTGTATTTATGATTAATTTTTTTCTTACATTTAAATCCCCTAAAATACTTCTCTTCACAACGTAAAGAAATATTATTTCAGTAAAACTGTAAAAATTAATTATTATTTTTATAATTTGTGATAAATAGTAACACAAAATTTTCATAATTTTTATTTTTAAATGAAGCAAGTTAAATAAGATAATTTCATGTACATCCTCTCTTAGTATTAATTGTAAATACAATTAATTTAATTATTACCCAAATTTATATTTCTTGAATCACTTTGCTAGAAGATATGTACTTAACCAAAAAAAAAAATTTTGATTATAGTTAATTTTTTAAAAAGACTTGCTAGGAAGTTGAAAATTATTGATTATAAGGATTTTCTTCTAGACTGCAGTAATTTAGACTTAAATCAATTTTTATTGATTAATTTCTTTTGAGAGAAGCTTTTTCAAAATAAATATTATTTAAAACAACTTATCCCATCTTATCTAAATTTAATAGATTTTTTTACTTATCTCCAAATGTTGAAATTTAATTCGTAATTTCAAGTGCTATTTTGAAACTTTTGATTTTCAACTGAAATTTATAATAGACTAATAAAATAGAAAAATAATAATTAAGTAATTTTTAATTGCGTTAGGATGTTTTTATAATTATAATAGTTGGAATATTTGAAATACTTTTTATAGAAGTATCACAAAATTTACCTCTCAAATTTTTGTGAATATTAATTAACTTACTAAGTATTTAAAGACTTATTGTAAACAAATTTTTAATTCCTCTCAAATCAAATCAAATATCTTTCTTTTTTCACTAAATTTCATTTGAATTTTGCCAACCAAACATAGGTTCTAAATTCTTGAATTAATTTTATTCTTTTAACTAATTATTTACATTAATTGTTAAGTATTTATTCTATTAACAAATGTCTCTTGATATCTAAAGCTCTTCGACCAATATAGGCAAATCTTTAAATGAGCTTGAATTAATTGGTTCATTTTTTTTCTTAATATATTTTATCTTTGAAAATTAATACCGTTGACAAAAAATATCTAAATTACTTGAATAAAATTAAATAATCTTCTCATTTTTGTTATTTTTTTTCAATGATAGAGTTTCTTCGACAAGACAAAAATGATTAAAAATTGCATTTAAACTAAGATTTTTCACAAAATAATGATGAAAATATTATGATCCGTATTGGTATTTGTGCGATGGTAAATTTTTGTATCAAAATCTAAAGTTCCTTGTGTTAAAATGCCATTTAAAAGAATAAAAAAGTAACATCAAAGCCAATGTAGAAGATCTTAGAGCTCTTAAAAACAAATGACTTCGAAATTGTTATTTTTGATGAAGAAACTATCTTAAAAAAATCAATTTAAGTAAAATTAGACTTAGATTTTTCATTTTAAGAATTACAAAAAATTTTGAATTTTGATAGGATTGGCCTGTAGTTGATTGCTTAATAAGTTGGTTTTCAGAAGGTTTTCCCTTACAGAAAGCATAATCTTATGCTAAATTAAGAAACCCCTTCTTAATAAATGATTTAGAGAAATAAAGTCTTCTCTTTGACAGAACAATAATTTATAAGTTGCTAAAAAAAAACAATATTAGAATGTCAAAGAGCTACTTTGTTTACAGAAGGTAAGAATAATGGATACCAGATTAATGTAATTTATAGTATTTTTAAAAATATTTTTATTCCATAGTCTTTTTTTTAAAAAAAGCTGATGATATAAGAAAGGAATTGAATTCAATAAGATTTTCAGATGATGACTTATTAAACGAAGAAAAAAGTAATAAATATTCAATTCAAATGTAAGTTAAATATCTCAAATTTAATAGAAAGTTGCTTTACTGAAGAATCTTAAGGAAACTAATCAAATAGTGATTCAAATAGCTAAAGACTGAATTAAACTTTCACAAGAACAATTTAAAATAATTTTAAAGAAGGCATGCAGATAGTCAATGAAGTCTAAAATCAAAAGAAGGAGAGAAAATTTAAGAGATCAAAAAGTACATACAGCCAAGAAGATGACAGTAATTAAACACCACTAATTAATGGTAAAAAGTGTATATTTTTTTACATTAATGAAATTATAAATTAATTAATGAATAATCTTGTATTTTTATGATTATTATTAAATATTTTTTATGATAAAATTAATAATTAATTTATTTTTTATCAGTTAAAGAAAACTATGATTTTCACTTAAATTAACTTCTTTTACATTTCATGTTTACTGTAAAATTAAAAAAATCTTTTCAAACCTTTTCTTTTGAAGAAAGTCAAAAAGAATTCAAGTAAACTAAGGTTGAAGAATTTGAAGACTATATCTTGATAGATGGCTAAAAATTGCTCAAGCCTTTTGTAGAAAAACCCTTTGATGCAGAAAATCATAATATCTATATTTATTACTCCCAAGCTGATGGAGGAGGATGCAAAAAGCTTTTTAGAAAAGTTGAAAACAAATCATCTGATTATGAAAAGGATTTAAATACAATTAGAGAGGATTAAAATATGATCTATGAAGTACTAGATAATAATTTGGTTAGATCTAAAGTTTATAATTTTATTTTTTAATTTTTTATAGGTTTTTTTACCAACTAACGGATTTGACATCAAAGTGTACACTGTTGGCCCTGATTATACTCATGCTGAGGCACGAAAAGCACCTGTCTTAGATGGAGTTGTTTAGAGAACAAATGAAGGAAAAGAGGTGAGATTTCCAGTCATTTTAACACCTGAAGAAAAGTTCATTTCATAAAAAATTGTTAAAATATTTGGATAAAATATATGTGGATTCGATCTTTTAAGGTCAAATGGTAAATCTTATGTTTGTGATGTAAATGGATGGAGTTTTGTTAAAGGAAATGCAAAATATTATAAAGACTGTGCAATAATTTTAAAATAAATGATATACAAAAGATTTGCCCCCAAAAAATTATCTGAATTCAATGAAAAATTGTCTTAAAATATTCTTATGGATCTCAAAAAGAATTCTTACAGGTATTAATTAACTGAATTAGCTTACTAAACTAAATATTTTGAAATACTGATTAATATTAACAATTTTGATTTAAATTTAATATTTTAACAAGACCTAAAAATGTAGAGGATATTTGTAGAAATTAGCAAGAAGAGCTCAGATCAGTAGTTGCAATTTTTAGGCACGCTGATAGAACGCCAAAGTAGAAGATGAAAATGAAAATTAATCACAAGCAACTGATTAAATTTTACCTACAAAATACCAAAGAAACACCTAACAAAGAGCTAAAAGTAAAGAATGCTAAGCTTTTACAAGCTATCTTGAATATTAGTAGAGAAATATCAGAAGAGCTTTAGAATCAAGGACAATAATTAAATTTAGAAGAAGAGTGTTGCCTTAGCAAAGTAATTCAAATGATCAGTGTGCTTGAATAAGGAGGCTAGTTTGAAGGAATAAATAGAAAAATTCAAATTAAGCCTATTGAATTCTTAAATATACAAACAGAGGAGTTTAATGATATAAATAAAAAAGAAAATCAGAAGATTCCTTCTTAAGTTTTAATCATTCTAAAGGTATTTTTTTAATAGCATATACATCTCACATCAAAAATAATTTTTTATATTTTAAAGTGGGGAGGAGAGCTTACTCATTCAGGTGAATAATAATCTGAAGAATTGGGTAAATTTTTTAGGGATTACTTGTACCCTGCTGAAAAAGATGGAATACTGAGACTCCATAGTACATATCGTCACGATCTTAAAACTTATACCTCTGATGAAGGTAGATGTTAAAAAACAGCAGGTGCTTTTTTGAAAGGATTTCTATAACTAGAAGGAGAAATAGCCCCAATCATGGCATCTATGCTTACTAAGAATGAAATAGCATACAGTAAGATTACTATTTTATAGAATACAATTAATTACGTTAAAAAGGATTCTTTTAAATGTATTGGATTGTAAATATAAATTTTAATTTAGCAAATATTTTTAAAAAAAATATTAAAAAATGTAAGATTAGCTTAGCTAGAAAGTATCTGATGTTACTTATTCATTCAAATTGATTTTAATAATTTAAAAAAATGATTATTAACTCAATTGAATAAGAATATTTTTAATATTTTATAAAAAACTATTAAATTTTGCAAAAAAAACTCATCATATTATGGTGATATTTTCTAACTTGATTATGTCAAATAAATTAGTTCATTAATGATTAGTTTTTCTATGGCTTTATTTTTTATGTTAAAGCTAGAAAAAAATTATCAAAAATCAAAATTTAACTTTCTAGATTCTAGCTTTATTCTATTATGTTCTATTTTTATGTGGTTTTTATTTACTTATTTTATAGGTTTGCTTGATTAATGTAACTCAGTACTTTCAAGTGATCCTTTGGAGTTATAAATCAAATAAGATATATCTAACTTTTGTAACTCAGAAGAAAACCTCTATGAAGCTTTTAAAAAGAAATTTGGGAGACTAGGCATTAATGAAAATATGAAAAACCTCATGAAAAAAATTGGTAATGCTAGAAAAAGGCTTGAATCAATTCATGAAAAAGTTAGAAAACTAACTAAAGGAATTTTTTAAATGCTTAATTTATCTTCTAAAACATATTATGTCTAACCTAAAGACTGGAATAAAGATTCAAATAAATCAGAGCCTCTTGAAATTTGTGGGAATGAATCCCTCATATTGATGTTTAAGGTAAAATATTTATTTGAAAAAAGTTGAATGCATATTTTTCTCTGTTTAAGAAAATAAACATTTCGTAACTTAACAACAAATATAGTTTACAAATTTTCTTAATGCCAAAAATGCAATTAAATAAATTTTTTATTATTAATTTAACTAAAATAAAACTTAACAAATTTAAAGAAAATCATTTTTGTCTTCTGACTGATTTCAAATAATATTTTAAAAGCAAACATTTTTAAAAGATGAAGAGATACATATGTATTTTTTTTATTTTAAAGAAAATAAATGATTTCAGACAAAATAATTAAAATATTAGCTTAAAAAATGTTTAACAAGTTAACTAAGCCATTAAAATTAGATGTAAGTGATTTTTGTAAAACTAATTTAGACTGAATTTTAGATTTAAAAATCATTTTATTTCATCTTTAAAAAAATAAACTACTTGAAAAGGAAATATCAATACTTAAATATAAGGATAGTTAATATGTTAATATCATAAGCTAATAAAATATTTAGCCCATTTATTTGTTTAGAAGAAAAAATATCTCTCAAATAATTTTTTTAATAAAAGAAAAATGATATAATTAATTTAAAAATATAAAAAAGAGATGGAGAAAATTAACAGTTGATCTATTGCAAAACAACATCTACAACATTTCTAAAGTACCAGATGTTTATGATAATATTAAATATGATTATTTACATAATAGAAACATTTTACTTAAGATTGACCCTGATATTTCTTCTTTATATGAAGAGGCTGAAATGATGTGTAATTTTGTGGTTCCTAACGAATTTGGAATGAATGAAGAAGAAAGGGTTGATATAGCTATGAAAACAGTCAAGTCTCTTTGTAATAAAATTAAAAAGGATTTAGTTTGGTGGTATGAAAAGGATTTTGATGAGGAGGACTTTTGGAAATATTAAAATGTATATGGAGAAGATGATATAAGAAGCCCTTGGAGACATATTAGGACAAGGCTTTATTTTGCTAGTGCAACCCAGTTATATTCTTTATTCAACATAGTTCATCTAGGATTAGTAAATATCATTTTATGTGATCAAATATTTTTTTATAATATCTGAAAAATAGGAAAGTAGATTAATAGAAAGCGAATAACAATAAAGTGAGCTTGATGGGATAACTTCTCTTCAATATCTTTCTCATATCTTATTTAGATTATATGAAAATCTTCATGCAGACACTGTAAATTTAATAAAAATATATTATCAATTTAATTGTAAATTAAAAAATAATTAGAATGATCCAGAGAGATTCAGATTAGAACTCTCTGTTAGCCCTGGATGCTAGCATAATCCAGATATCAATGATGATTCTCATACAACACCTGTAAAACCACTCATTTCAATAAATAAAAGACTGAACATATTTGTAAAAAAAAGATATTTTAACTTTTTAATTCAATTAAATTTTTTTTAATTTAGTAAATAAAAGAATTCTTTACTCTTTTGGTTAGTGAATCTTCACCTTTAATTTCAAAAAATACATAAAAACATACTACATTCAACATTTATGATAATACTAAGTCAGCAAATACTAGTTCTTGAAATTAAAAATTGCTAAGTTAGCACTACAATAAAATTTATTTTGTTAAAATAATTTTTTATTTGTTTTTTATAAGTAATTAAAGTGATAAAATATATTTAAAATAGATTAAATTTAATAAATTCTTAAAAAAATATGTTAAAAAATTCAAAGAAGAGTTAACAAATTGCTTGATGTTTTTAATTTAATAAATCTTATTCAAATTCAAATTAAAAATAATTTTTAAACTATTTATTTTGATGAACAAGTTTATGTAAAATACAATTTAATTTAATCAATATAATTTTTGGGTTTAGGAACTAAAAAGAAAAGAAAATTTATTTCTTAAAATAATACATGTAAATATCTTTTCAATATTTTTTTAAAAATTAGATCAAAATTGAAAACAACTTTAATTTAAAGATATTGAGATATTGTAAATTTTTATTTGAAAAAAAGCCTTAGATAACAAAAAAAAATAAAAAAATAAAATAATTCTTTCAAATTAGAGATTTTAGTTTCTTTAAATATATTCAGCAAAATAATCCTAATTCAATCTTAATTTTCTAAAGAATAAATACTAAATGCTTCAAAATAATTCATTTAATCCATCGTATTAAAAATCCTATCTAAATTTGAAAATCTAATTTTAATTCAATTAGACTATTATAAAAATTCAATAAGCTTTATTCATGATTTTTATAAATCTATTAAAAATTTTTACTCTAAATACTCATTTATTAATGCAAATTATTACACTTAAAATAACTTTAAATTTAATAAACAAGTTAATGATTTTTTTAACTTTTTAAATATTGATGGTTGCTGTACTTTATATTATTTTTCCTAAATTGACATTTCAGTCATATTCTTAATTGATAATATATTCTACTATCTATTTCATTAAGCCGTAGAGATTAACTTTAGGTTCTTAAGGTAGTTTTTCAACAATTTACTGTATGTTGAATTTTTTTAATCTTTTGATTACAATAAAAAATTTTATAATGTAAATTTTTAAATGATCATTTATCTTATTTTCAATAAAAAAATAAAAATCTAAAATATATATTTTTAATATGATTAATTATTAAAATTAACTTACATGGCTTATTCATCTGTAGTTTCACTAATAAACAAGAAAATACTTTATGTACTTAACACTTATCCTTTCATTTCTAAAATATCTTATATCAATAATAATTCACTAATAATTCTATAAATTATGATAGTCTTTAATATCAATTCGCTTAGCTTATTTACTGTTAAAATGTCTTCATACTAACTCTATATTTTTTTAAAAAAGTAATCCTTTATCTCTTTATTATTTGGGATTTCTTGTAGTATTATTAAAGAACACTTCAATCCATCAAACTCTAATAAATATTAAAAAATTTTTCATCACTTTAAAAAATAGGCTTTTTCAAAATAAGTAGCTAAATCTATTTATTATATTGTATTACTTTTTATTTTATTCTATTGGTATTTATCTACTATGATGCTAAGTAATTTTATTTAACATTACTGAATACTATTAGTTGATGGATCAATTTTTGTTGCATAGAAAGCTAAATCACTAATGAAATTAGAGAGTTTATTTGAAGAGTCTAATTTCTGCTTGATCTAAAATTTTTCATACAAATGAATTAATGGCTTATCTGGCTTGTATTCTAATATATCTGAAACAGATTCCTTTATATGATTTTCCCATTTTGATTCTTGAAGAAAATCATGCATGTCTTGCGTCAGAGCATCTTTTAACTATTACATTTTAAATAAACTCAATTAAGAATTCTTAAACACTAAAATATTCAAAATTTAATTAATAAAAAAAAATAATTCAAAATATAAATAATATACCAATAAATCATAAAATTTAACAGAATCTAAAATGAAAAAGTCATTACTTATTAAATACAATGTTTTTTTTTACTTATTTTTTATCAAAATTTGTGATAAAAAATCCAAAAATTTAAAAATCATTACTTACTTATCTACATTTTTTTCATTTTCATTCATAAAAACTTTTTTTAATCTGATTCAAAAGTAAATTTTTTTGATAAAATAGTAAATTAAATTAATATCGACTAAACTAATAAATGCTAGAAGTTTTTTCTTTATTTTAATAAGATTATAATTTGAAAATTTTTTAATGTCTAAGAAAGTTTTTTACTAAATATTTTGAGTTGAGAAAATTATGTAAATAAGAAATCACAAGAAAAAGTGTACATTTTTTATTCTATCGAAAGAGCTGCATGCTTTTATGATAAAAATAATAAATTGTTTTGATAGATACGAATAAAAGAAATTATTTACAAAATATATCTACAACACAAAAAGTCAAATTTATTGTTTTTAGATACTGAATTATTTTATAAAATGTATTTTTGGTAATTATCCTCAAGTAAATAATTCCAAATCTAGATTTATTTAATTTGATTAATTAAGATAGAACAACAAAATTAATATCTGTTTAACTCAATTAATAATAATTAATTTTCTTTTGAACACTAAAAATGATGTAATTACAATTACTATCTAGTGTTATTCAAAAAGTGGATTTTCATCAATAAAAAATTTAATATTTACAAAAATAAATAAATTTTTTGTTACTTTTTTAGGTTTTGAAAAATTTATAAGATATCAAGATATTTTTCTCTAAATTCTTATTCTAAATAAATAGTGGTACGGAAATGTTAGAAAAGACCTTTATGATTTGTTTCTGTTTATAACTATTATTCTTTTATAATGATAATCAATATATGATATGAAATTGAGAATTTATATTTTTTATTTATGTAATTACGTATTTATTAGCCTAAATATGTAACTATATATCTATGATACATAAAAAAATATTCAATCTTTTTCCAGAAATTTTGTTTCAGAATGTAAATGAAAAAAATTTATTTTTATTGATTCCATTTTTCTTTCAAACATCGAAAAACATAATAAAAATCTTTAACAATTTAAAACAAATATTAAGTAAATTATAATTTTTTACCAAAATTTTTAGTTTGTTTTTCAAAATAAAATACCATTAGATAGCATACTTAAAGGCTAACAAATCAAAATAAATTTAATTTATTTTAAAGTAGTTTTTATTATTTAATCCAAATATGTTTATAGAAATTATTTTAAATTTTATAGAAATTTTAAGGATTTATTTATTTATTTACTTAGGGAACTTGTAATCTTCGATATATCCTCCCTATTTTTTAAATAGAACTTTTAAGGAAATTTAAAGAAATAATCTTTACTCCTATTCTACAAAAGTATTTTTTTATCGAATATTTTATAATATTAAATGTTTTAGCCATTAAGTAGTAAATTTAGCTTCAGTACAAATATAAATGCTGAATAAAGATTAAAATTTTAAAGTTTGTCAAATTGTTTTATTTTCATGGAAAATACTAAAACAGAATGATTTTAGTTATTACAGAAGATATGATAAATCTAAAATACGCACTAAAAAACTAAAGCATTTGAATTATTTAAAATCATTAGTTTATGAAGATTATAAAAGACTTTACCACCAACCCTAACAGTTTCTATCAATTTACTCTTTTATTGTTTGTAATTACGAAAAAATAGAAGAAATCTAGAAGTTTATATTAATAATCAAATTAATAAAGAATAAATAGTAACTTGAATTATGTGATACTTTATTTAATATGTCTAAAGGTATTACAGTATTTTATTTCCTATTATTTAGTGCTAAATTAAGGTATTAGTAAAAGTTAATTTTTACCTCTAGTTTAATCATTCCCATGCTTAAACGCAAAATAATAGCTCCAAATTAATTATAAAAAAATTAATAAAAAAATTTAAATAATTAACGCTGAAGTTAAAAATAAATGAAAAGAGCCATTTTTATTTCATTTTTACTCTTTGTTTTGTCTATTGGAGTGGTCAACTCTCTTAAATGTGAGCAAAACTAAGTAGTGATAAACGGGGTTTGTGCTGAAAATGATGTAACAGTCCCATAATCAGCTACTATATCCTATCACGGATCTAAAAGAATAACCCTATAAATAGCACAAACTCAAGGAGACCCTACTTCCTTAGATATTTTAATTACTATGACTACAATTGATAGATTTTTTGTAGTATTTGGTGACACCTACATTAATTCAGATGCAGTTCTATTTGATAAATCAAGCGATGCTGATAACCCAATTATTATAACTGCTATTGATAGTTTTTATCAAAATTCTTTTCCAGCTTTACCTGTCACTGATATATCTTTAGGAGGAACTTAAGATATTATTTTATTAGGATATCTCGCTAACAATTCCGACCCTAAAAATCCAATTCTCTAAGTCAAAATAAGAAGAAAATATGATACTCAAGATTAATTTGATACTTTGTTTTAATCAAACCAATTACAATTAAACAGAGTATTGTTCGGTGTTCCTAAAACTGCTGGAGATCCTGTAGATAAATGGTATGTAGGTTCATTTTTCTTTGTATTAAATGCTCTTTCTTCTCCTTGCACAGACAACTAAATATTTGATGGTAAAAAATGCGTTTAAAATGACTTGACACCTATTGGAGAACCTTATGTTGCATATAACCATGCTAATCCTTTCTTGTATATAAGTCATCAAACTACCTAAGATGGAAATATCACATTCCTTGTTAGATGCTTAACTAATGGATATTTTGGTATTGGTTGGGGTAGTAATCTTATGTCAAATATGGACATGAACATTTTCAATGTAAATATGGATAACTCTAATTTCCCAATAGTAATTGTAGATGACTCATACTCAACAGGACCTGGATCCCCAAAATATGATACTATGATTGGAGGAACATACGATATTACTGTGCTTGGTTACAAAGTTGAATAAACTTAAATCACAGTAAAATACACTCGTAAAATGGCAAATAATGATAAGACATATGATTTCTAATACTTATATAATTAAGAAATTCCTTTTGCTTATGCTTTATCACCTAACACTGGCTTTAGTTTGACAATCGTTTATCATGAGTATAGTATTGGTTGGGGAACTCTTGTCTTACAATCTTCAGATGCCTAATCTTGTGCTGCTATTAATAAAGTTTTTATTAACAATTAATGTGTTGACAATGACCTTTCTACATAAGGCCTGGATTTGACAGCAAATTATAATTAAAATTTCTTAAAATTATAGTACGGGATAGTTAATGATGATACAATAGAAATATTATTTACTATCCAAAATGTTGGTTGGTTTGGATTTGGTTTTGCTCAACAAGCAAATCCTTCTGATAAAGTTGCTCCTCCTACAAGTATGACTAATGTAGATATCATATTATTTGATACAATTACATTGTAAGACGAATCACTTGCTCTTTATATTTAAGATACTTTTGCTAATAAAAATATTGTACCTAATTTAGATATTTCTTTGGGAGGTACTGAAGATGTTAATCTCTTAGGTTATTCCATTAACAGACAGTAGTAATTAACTTAGGTAAAAGTATCACGTAAGCTAAATACTTAAGACAAATATGACTATTAATTTTAGAAAAACTCTTAAATTGGCATTATTTA